>CM036572.1:11615000-11715000 GCA_020745775.1 Theristicus caerulescens
CTCTTAGAAGGCCCTTGATGGCAGCACATCAAATTGGCGCTGTCATATCTGACCGTGGCAATGGCAGCCATCCTTCATGCTGTCCCAGAAGCACAGCAAGGCAATTTGCAGGCTTAACCCTTTGAGGTCTTAGGGGGAGACGAGGCTTCGGGAAGGAAGACGCCTGCATGCGGGGCGTTTGAGTGTGATGTCCCTGGTAGTTTAGGGAGCGTTGTTTACACTCTGTCATTTGAGTACATTTGCTCATTTTTCCAAGTACGAGGTATTTGCCCAGAAGCATCACAATAACTGGTTATTTCTTCCCATTAAAAGCAGAAGTGCAAATAATAAAAGAATCTACCACTCAGAAATACCCTTCTATGTCCCTGTACAGCCAGTTTTGAGAAGGAGGAGAGACATCTCTTTTATGTCAGCACGTGGCAGACATGAGTGAGTTACCGAAGCCAGCCCCTGTGGGAGGGGAAGCGAGCGAGTCCTCTTCTTTAAAGGAGTGAGGTGGTTTCCCTTCACTTCACGATCATTTGTTTTAATTGAAGGGGGTCACTGTCTTTGGTGTTGGTAAATGCATAGAGTCCTGTACAGTTTGAGTCCTTCCAGCTGTGAATTACGTACCCGTTGTGTGGGGACAAGCATATATTCCCATTGGGTAGTGTTAGTTTAGCGTTGCTGGAGTGTGGATCCAGTTTCAGCAGACAAAAGATGGGAGTTGTCTTCTGTTCCTTTATTGCTGTGCCATGGTAAAATTCTGCCTTGTGCTGCTGTTACTGTGCCATGTATTGTGTCTGCTGTTTTCTAGCACTTCTTCTTACAAGAAAAGGTCAAAGTTTAGGGAAGGCAGGTTTTAAGGCAGGTTTTGTGGATAAGGCGGCACGGCAGGGCAAGAGCTCGGAGATGGGTAGTTACCGAGTGCAACCTCCATTGAGGCACAGTCCTTGCCTGCCTTCATTTTCTCACTGGTGAAATAGCAATAAACCCCTCTCATTCAGCAGGAACGCTGAGGACCTAAATTAAACAAGGTTTGCGTGTATTGACAAGAAATGATTGAAGGTGCTGTAAGTGTGTGGGGTGGGAAGAAAACATGTGCTCTTGAGCTCTGTTCTGTTGGGTATGGAGGAGAGGAGAGTCCTTGATAAATCCGATGCATGTATCAAAGTATTCCTCAATTCAGAGAGTATCTGCTAACGTCTCTCCCTTGCGTGTTAATAATTATTTTTAGGAGCTCTGAGGGAAGATGTAAGGCTGCCTTCTGTAATGCTTTATGAGAAACTGCTGTCTCCCTCCCTCTCACTTTCTCTGAAAGACCCCATCGGTGAACATTTTAGATTTTGTATTGAATTTCCTGTAGATCTCTCCCGCATCTTTTTATGATAGCTGCCATGCAGGATAGCTCTGCTGAATTTTCCTCCAAGATTAAATTGGTTGTTCAGATTCTTCTCATAGTCTCTTTATTTTCCCCCTCCCAACAGTCCAACATCCATACCAATGGCTTTGCATCATTCTCTTTCTTTTCCTGTATTTGTAAATCACAGTGTCTTCTTAACAGATTTTTTTTTATTGATTACTCAAAAAAGGTAGTCGAGCTTAATAGCAAAGCTGAAATGGGTCTTAAAGAAGTGCTATTCCTGCAGCATGATAAAAATGAATCCTGTGAACAAGAATAAAACTCAACATATGCAACAACATCAACACCAAACTCATTGTAAAAGCTGGCAAGACCCGCTGTTCCTGGGAGATGAGAAACCCTCCTGGCTCAGTTGTAAGTTCAGTGGTCGTCCACAGCCCTTCAGAGTTTGCGCAGCACGGAAGGGGACGTTCACACTGAACGGGCTTGACCTGAATTGCTGGATAACAGGCGGTCCAAAGCATTAACGAGCTAGCCCTGGAAGTAAGAGTGGAAGGATGTGAATGTTTAGGGATTTATAAATTCACATAATTTAAGGCAATGAGGGTATGATCTGCTGTGACCTCCTGTATAGCACAGGCCATATAATCTCCACTAATTAATTGTACTGCCTTGAGTACAATAACTCTGACTGAACAAGGGCACAAAATTTAGGCAAGGCTTTAATTTTTCATTAAATTTTTTCAGTTAGGGAAAATCTGCCCTGTTTTTAAGTGAATAATAAGAAATTATTCCCCATTTTTAAAATATGCAGCAGTCTAAATTTATCTGTTTTTTTACCCATTGCATCTTGTTATTCACTTGCTTTTAGACTGAAGATAAAGCCCACAGAGGTTTTTGTGGAGAGAGCGTGTTTGAAATCTCAGGGCCTTCCTGTTACTAAATTTTCAAAAGAGATGAGAATTGAACTTCCAATCATTTGGCGTCCACAGTCTATAAAATAGAGGGAGCCTCAACCTCTCTAAAAAGTCCCTTGTGAAATTCCAGGGCTCTGTATTCATAGAGAGCATTTCTGGAGAAAGCAATGAATTTCTGTGCTCTACCTAATCTGTCTCAAAACTGTACAGCACAGGCTGAGCAGTTTAAAACTCCTTTATGCACGCTGTACGAGGTGCATGTGGTTTGCTGGGATCATGCAGACAGAAATCCAGTGTGGATTTTTGCCTGTGGGGTAGCAGTGACCTCAAAGATCAGAGACATGAAGCTTCTGCTCCTGCTAGGCCTCCCATGGCTCCCCATGTTCCCAGGCAGGCTTGTTTTGCAAGATGCATCTCCTTCTCTTTCAGTATCTCCCTTCTTTCTTGACAAAAGGTTTAATGGGCAGTCCTGTGTTTTACATTCAGGATGTCTCCTGGCCCTTCCATGGGGTTCCCCTTTGGAAGAGATAATTTCTAACAGTGTGAAGCCTCAGTACCGTTGCAGCTGAAAAAGGAACATACGGGCAGTCTTAGCAACACTCAGCGCTGTGTTAGCTACAGCCCTGCTTAAACACAGTTGTTGCTGGCAAAACTCTTGCATTTTCCAAGACTTGCCTGGAAAAGGATAATTTTTCTGAATGCTGTGCTAAAAGCCAGCTTTTCAAAGCAATACCTTGCCTTGGCTGTGCCAGGTAATTTGCCACTGCTGATAACAGTCATGGAGTCTGTGATATCATTTATGATACAGGAGTTTTTATCACCTTACTCTGGTGGTAGGTTAACGCAGCAGTGAAAAAACCCAAACATCTTTCTTATATCCCTGCCAGGAGCGCATTGGTAGTAAACAGTGACTATTTATACATGAAAATGGCTCCTAAACCAGAGGTTGAGTCTTATCTGAAGCTCCCATCTTTCTGCCGTAAGTATAACCATGTAGTTGAGCACTGCGAGTCCCAAGTTTTTTACACGACAATGCTGCAGAAGGCAATGTCGGAGTAATAGCTTTTTCTCAAAAGAGAGGAGGCACACCCGGGTTTAGGAGGGATTACAAGAGGTCCTCAGGAAGAGAGAGCTGGAGGAGCCCAGCCTGGAGAGCCACTGAGAAGTAACCCGTCACTGTGTGGGCTGTTCGGACACGCCAAGGTACCACTTCTGCTACTGTTTGTTAGTGAAGGGGGAAGCCCCAGCGGCCAATGCTCCGTTGGGCAGCATCCCCCTGACTATGAATGTTTTTACCTTTTCCCAGCCACTCTATGAATAACAAATGGTTGAGTCCAGCTGATAAATCAGGGACATACAATTATGCTTACTTCTAAAGAGAGAAATGCAACTCCTGTTTTAAATTCAATTATTATAATTGCAGCATTCTGAAAAAAAAAAAAAAAAGCATTCATTTCCTAGTAAGAGATTACAGATTCCAAATTACAGCATCACATATGTCAAAACAGGAAATTTGAGGCAGGCAGGCCAAAGTGTGCCATTGTCTTTACAATTTATATTTACTTGTTGTAGATTCAGAATAATCCTTCTCTTCCCTCAGGTCTAGCACAGACAATTTATAAATTGAACAAAAATGATAAAGGCAGCAATAAATAATAATAATAATAATAATATATAACAACTGTGCGAGTGATGAATTATAAAACAGAGTGGAAAAGGGAATGAAACCACAGCATAGAAGCCAGTTTACAGGGCTGAGTACACAGCCTGAGTTATTTTTCTGGCATTATGACAATGAGAAACATTTATGGGAGTTTGCAAACAGCTTACAACACAAATCATTTTGTTTCAGGTTGTATTTATAGGGCTTAGTTAAGAGTTTTTTAGTATCCATTAAAATCCAATGTTCAGAGCTTTATAGCTCAGCTGTTAAGGTCTTATCCCTAAGGATCAATTGGTTTGGGTTGTTTGGGGAATTATTATTATTATTATTTATATGATTCAGTTTAAATTGCTTAGCCTAATGTAAAGATACAGAGCTCAAAAGCTAAAGAGTTCTTGTTGTTTGGGAAAGAAGAGAAGAGATGGCTTTTTATTCTTTATTTTTTGTTTCAGATACTATTTCTACAACTCTTTTATCTTGCAAATCAATTGAATCTCTTTTCATGTGTGTTTCAGTAGCCATTTTGTGCTCAGAGTTGCTGCAGCTTGTAAAAGAGAACAACCCGTGTGCAATGTTATCGATATTGTATTGCTGCTTCTTTGTGTGCATTTCTGTAATTTAAAATAAAAATAGTTTTCAGTTGAAATGATATAATTTGCTATAGGTCATGCCATTTAGTAGGTGGAAGATGAGATCTATATTGAAAATAGGCATGATGTGTCTAGGGCCTGATGCAAGTCTTCATGCTTTCTTCTTTTTCTTCATTTCTTCTATCTACTAAGACCAAAATTCTCTAAGAAAAATGCCCTATTATCCTGCACCCGTTATAAACACATATAGTGAAAAGTAGCCACATCCCAAGGAGCGTGCCATTTTAATAGCCCAAATAGATGAAAAGTAGAGGATTGACAGAAGAAGAGACTAAATGACTTGCCTAGGTGATACTGATAGCCAGTGATAGAGGTGGATCCTCTGAGCCCTAGCCCAAAGCTATCACTTCTCCGTCGTGTTGCCTTTCAACCTACAATGAAGTATTTTTGGGGAGAGGTGAGTCAGATCCAAAGAGTATTATTGGATCACTACCAGTTTGATAGATACGGAGGGTTAGGAACCTGACACGTAGGGAAAAGGTCAAATAAGGTACCTGATAGTTGCATTTCATAAACAAACATAGGAGCATTGGAACCAAATGAGCTGTGTATCTTGAGAGAGAGTATTTTAAATTCTTAAAATGCACCTATCTGTGGAATTAATATGGCGGCTGTTCTTGTTTAAATCCTCTTCCATTGTATCAAGCTTCCTTTGTGGCAGTATTTCCTAGCTGTTTCTTGTTTAATTCTAAATATTCATGACATTAATTGTATTTAAGTCCTGTGATGTTATCTGAGACAAAATGTCAACATTTTTATGACAAACTACTGCATCCATTGCATACAGTGGAGTCCCCAAGGAACCTGTTTGTTGTGGCTGGCTATCAATCTCTGATTGAAAACCTGATTGACACCAATAAAAGCTTGGTAGTTCTCATTTCCCCATTTAAAATGATCCAAACAGCTCAATAGCCATCCGAGATCTATAGAGTGTTTTTAGCCTGTACATAATTCATCATCTCAATTATTGTGCTTTTTTAACTTCTAATTTTGGAGTACCAGAACTTTTCCATCAGGTCAATAGAACATTCAGTTACTCTCTTTTTGCCTTTCCTCTTACATTGCAATCACACAGGAACCCAGGTTCCTTTTGGGCCCTGGAGAAGCATCTTTTCATCCTCTTTGCTTCCTGCCACAACCCTTTTTGTGATTTATTCTTTTCACTTTTTACTTGGCTGTATGAACCGTAAGCTCTGGACCGTCCAAGATCTGTAATACTCAGTTACGTGCAGAAGAAAACAAGTTCTTGCCTCCAACCTATTGATTCTGTTTTCAAACTTCACTCAACCCTCACTTAGTTTTTTGTCTTGTAATTTCCATTTCTGGCAGAGATGAAGAAAGAGGAAGAAACTCTGAGACCCCAGACTGCGAATGTAAAGCTGACAGTAAAAAAAACGTTTAAGAGGAGTTCTCTGTGAGATACTGAGGTCAAAATTTGGCCATCTGGCAGTTAGGAACAGACATGTGTGAAGGCATGCCAGGCACCTGCTGAAGGCAGATCTGCAATAGCAAAGTCTTCAAAGGTTTGCTTGCTGCTTCTCAGCCATTGCATGGTTTTCATTTGTAGCTTCTGTTATCGAGCACAATTTCTAAATGAGGATGGTTGCTTCACTTTAAGGACGTACAAATGACTTGCCCTCACCTGTCAAGCATGATCCTTGTATTTTACCAGGCCCATTATGAACGCAATCTTTCTGTCGAAAATTTGCATACCTCCTTTCTTGAAAAGTAATGACAGCAATTTCTTTCCCTCCGCTCACTTTCTGAGTGTCTCATTTAACAGCACCTGTGAAACCGACAGGCGCAGAGATGAGAAGTGAAAGAGAGCAGTTGATTAAATCATCATCAAGTCGGGCCTCAGAAAGTCAATTCTGCTTCCCGTCTGCAATGATATCCTTTTATCTTAAAGTAATGAGCTATGGCACTTTTGCATCGGGTAATGCGATAAGTTCTATTAGCATGTTCCATTTGCTTCACAAGCAAGGGCAAGTCATTTCAGCAAGCTCATATCACTGCAATCAAAGCAATTGGCTTCACAGGCAGAGAAGAAAGAGGAAAGGCTGAGGGTGATTTTTATGGATCACAACACAGTGGAAAAAATAGATTCTTGTATTATTTTAACCCATAATATGCTTTACTTCTTGTCCATCAGGATATTTTGATTTCATTAGCCTGTAAGTACCTGGAAGACTCAAATTCCAAACTGAACTCTTGAGCTAAGATCAGGAGTTCTGAAAAATAGGAATCTTTTCTTATACAGATACACTGGCTAATGCACTATTAGGCACTGACTTCATTAAACACTGATTAGTTTAAGTCTTTGCTATTGACTTAGTGCACCAGCATAAATGCACGTTTTTATTATTATTTAATATTATTTATTTTTTGAACCCTGACAAAGTACTCGTCAGTTGAGAGGATGCTAAAAATGACATTACACACCACAAATTGTCGTCATCCATTGAGAGGATGCTAAAAATAACATTACATACTGCAAATTATCTACAGCCAGAAAGGCAGGTAAGGAGGCAGCAAATGTACGTCCAGAGTCCCAGAGGCAAAGGCATGCGGCCATTTTTTCCTGTAGAATATTGAGGAACTGAGGTAGGGAGTTCATCCTTCTACTGCAAAAGAGAATGACTTCCTGAAATTAAGATTCGGTTGTGCGTGTGGCCAGCCGCTGCTTGGTGCCCAGTTAGTCGAGAGGAATTTGGATGCCTGACTTGGAGCAGGCGCTTTCTGAAGATGCTGAGCTGAGAAACTCGTGGCATTGTTAGCTTTGTAATGGTACATCTGGAAAGCCCATTTAATCTTCCACTGACATTGGTGGGAGCATTGTCGTGTTCTTTGGGCATGGCTGGATTGGGCCTTAAGCACTTGTGGGATCATTGAGCAATGACACCATAAGGAAGCCATCGGGAGTGATAACTGGGGGAAAGAAGCTGCACTTTTCCAAGAACTGCAGTAACTTACCAGTCTCAACTCAGTTTCCAGGGAGCAAAGGAAAATGTGTTTCTTACAGGGCTGGTTTCTCTTCATCCTTCTCTGGGGCTGTGCCTGGAGGTGCCTGAGAATGTCGGTGGCGTGTTTCCCTTGGGTGAAACCGAGCCCCGGGCAGAGAGCCAGGACAGAGGGCTCCAGCTCTGTCCCTGGCAGCCCTCAGGCAGGCTTTGCGCTCCTGTGGGCCCTGCTGCCTCCCCAGCCTTGCACAGCCTCTCTCATTCACACATAGCTACGAGCCTTCCCCTTCAAGCGATTTCCCTGGGAATACAGGGATTGACACAACAGAATCAAACCTCAAAACAGGACTCACGTTTAGCTGTCTTTCTGGAGCGAAATCCCCCTTTGCTTTACAGATGAGCTCACTGTGGTCTACCAGGAGTGTGTATACCACCCACCAGTTGCCAAGGATATATACACTTCCTATATAAATATAAGGTGCATCATCTTTGTCATGGATAGTAATGTAATCTGGTGTTTTCATTTTAATATTCAAAATATAATTCTCTTCTTTCCTATCAAACCATTGTTTTGTTGATGGTAGAGTTAGGAGGAGGCACTTACTGTGTTGTTTTGCTGTATAAAACAATCATAAAAGTCCTGGGAGTGAGGAATTAAAAAGAGTTAGAGCTGGAAGTGGTTCTAAGTTCTGAGTATTTTTCCTGTAAGGGGCCAAGATAACTTTAAATGTCCAAGACTGATACATTTCATCTGAAGTGAAGTAGTTTGGATAAAATGGAATTCAGATTAGAGGTCAACATTGCAATCTTTTGTCCAGACTAAGGTAATTTGTGTAAAATGGGACTTTTCTGTGAATAATCTGTCATTTTAGCTTTTGAGAAAGCAGACCTTAAACTTCTCAGACCATCTATGTTTCAGAGTCATTCCTTACAGTGAATCACTGTGGATAATGGTAAAGAATTGCTAAGCAGACTGTGATGTTAACCAATTTGCGAGATGCTATATATAAGATTCCTTGGCAAGGAGCTCCATGCTGAATGCTACTCACAGGCAAAGTAAGAAATAGGAAAGAAGAAAGTGAAATTTTTGCTCTTAGTTTCTTTGTGGCTCTGCCTGTCTCCATTTCATCAATTAGAAAATTGCCCATTTATTCCCTGTCTGTGTCTCCTTTCATCTGGGAGATGTTTTTTTCTCCCTTTTTCTTGGAAGCAAAGGTCTAATTGTATAGCTAAAATATCATCTTTGGCCTTTCCAGGGCTGTCAGTTTGTCATTGGTGGATAGATGGACAAGAATATTGTAAATGTCAGTGTGAACATGGCTGAGGTCTGGGTTTTCCCTCATTTTCTTCAGATTTCTTTTCAGCAGACAGATGAGTAGAATCACTTTGTTCAGCACTGGCGTTTCAGCAGCACTGACTCCTTTGGTGGCAATGATAAATGGATCCAAGATATGAAATAGCTGTTCCAGCAAAGTCCATTGAGCAGAATAGAGAACAATGCCCTCCTCAATGTCATTGTACATGATATATTCAATGATTGCCACTTTTTGCACAAGAATGTGTTCAATCAGCAAGGTACATAGAAATCCATACTGTTGCTTCAGCCTGAATGAGCTGGTGAGGTGGCACAGACCTTTACTCAGCTTGATTTGGACCAGACTCTCTCAAGCTATTAAAATGGGCTCAAATTATAGCTTTAACCTCATAGGGTGTCTGATTTTTGAAATGTGGCATTGGGATCAGTCTCATTCTGCGGGTGCTGTGGGAGACGTGCTGTGCGTTTTAACTTGCGCTCCCTCCAGCTGGGGCAGGGGATTTGGGAGGTACAGCTAATCTTTAACCCAATCCTCAGTTTTCCTTTTCTCCTACAAAACACAGCAGCAATTAAACCTCAAATGGGAATCAAAAAGTTCTTTTTCCGTTTCTCACTGCAGTTATATATGTGCATACTCCATATCGCAGGGAATGCATCTTATGCTTTCGCAACCTGGACTGGTTGCGAAAGTTTAGAAGGTTTAATTTGGGGCAGAAAGAAGAGCTTGCTTTGTTGTTGGTACAAAGACCTTACTAATTTGTGTGTTCCCTCCTCACCTGGGGTTGATTTTAGGAAAAACTATTTGAATTTTGACTGCAGCACATGTATGAAAATGCAAGTTTGTAAGTTACTGATGCTGATTAGCGCTTCTTGAGCATGAAGTTGCAGAAATACTGCAGAATGAAGCTTGGACACTTGGCATGTGTGTGTCAAGTAACGTGGTGGCTGGTAGCCTGCACATTTTCATTATTAAGGGTGTTTGAACAGTTTAAATGATAACTACAGCCACTTTGAGCAAGTCATTGTTGATCTGGTCTCACTATTGCCCCTGATTATATAGAAATTAGGGGTAACCTTAATGTTTCCATATGTCCCCTAAGAATTTTATCTGTGGAGCTAGTTTTGAGCGAGTTTTATATGGCCCTTGCTTTGGATTTGGTTTGGAGTGCTGTGGGTCCTTTGGGAAAACCGTTAGAGGCTCTTCTGCCCAGTACAAGACTTTCAAAAGCATAAAATAGCCATTTCAAAGGCTCCTTCCTCTGAGGGGCCTGTCAGGCTGTGGTTTGAGAAGACCTCACAGCATTTTGTGCCATGCTTATTTGAAAATTTGGCTGTACGTGGGAGCTGTGGGCGCTCAGCAGTTTTGCTAATCTGGCTTTCATTTCAGTGCCTAAATGGGAGCTAAGGGCTGCTTGGTTGGGTAGGTTTTTGATAATGTAGGCCAGCTTTTGGAGATTTGGCTCTGGACTCTTCTCAAGCCTGGCCCCGGGTGACTGCAGTCAGTCATGACTTGTGTTCAGCGTGGGGATAGTAAGTGCCTTGAGCCTGAGAATCAGAGAAAGAAGCCTCCGTTTGTTCAGGTGTAAAATGGATCTGCAGCCTCCTTGTCCTGATTTGTCACATTATCACTCACAGCTTCCAGTGAAGCTAGTGGCAGTTATCCAAAAATCAGGTCATGCTATCTCTGAATGATATTATGGATTCCCTGTTATCTACAGAATATTCCGATGCAGCGTATGCTCAGAGCCATGGTTTCCTCAAACAGGACATGGGAGAACACTGAAAAATTATCATTTTATAATAGGCACAAAATACTGAAACTCGGCCCAAAGCAGAAGGCCAGTACAAAGAATTTGCATCACTTCAGTTCCAAAACAGTCTGGTGCTCTGAGAATCACAAAGCACTTAAATGATTTTACTTTTTTCTGTGGCCCCAGGAGGTAGAGCAATGCTAGAGGAATTGAGGAATTGAGCAAGAAATACAGACTCAAGTCTTCAAATTGACCAGTAATTCTGGATAATCAACTTCACGGTTGTCGGCTTTGGTTTCCAAGACCTGTTCTCCAGAAATGGTTAGCAGTAAGCCTGCAGAAGATGGAAACACCTTGTGCTTTAGCACCTCTGGGAAGAAAATGCATCCAAAATGTAAATGAGCACATCAGAGCAAGGGCCACTGGGGAATGTGTGTGCAAGTGCAATGCCTGGAGTGCCTAAACAGCGAAGTAGATGCAGGCATAGGAAGAGCGTACAATTGCTCCAATTCAGTGTCCAGCCGGAGCAGCAAACCTCTTCCCCTCTTCTGCAAGTCTCTTTGGAGCTACCCCTGCACATAAATTGTCTGATTCTTTCCATGAACCAAAGGAAAGCCATGTATTTAATCCTCAAGGAAAATTCAGTTTAAAGTGGCTGTGCAAAACATGCACATGTAATGTGTATGCCCGCACACAAACACACATGCATACACGCTGAATGTGACTATCACCCCAATGCAGTGCATAAAGCCCTTTCCTCCTCTCCCTCCTTTTTTTCTTTCATACAGCTTGTCCATAAAATTCTGCTATTGGAACAGGACAGCGCTGCTGGACGGTGGGTCTCCTTCCCTCGCACCCCACCAACAAAACCTCTTTATGAGTGAAATAGATGCCTTGTATGTGCAGGACTCCTGGCATTTTACAGAGCGTATCTGGAGCCAGGCTAGGCAAACGTTGGGAGCTGTTTGCTGAGTGCATTTATTGCCTTTGCATAATTTATGAGCTGGAGGGGTTTGACCATCATTCGTCTCTGCCAGAGGCTGGCACTGAGGGCTCTGGAGGATGGAGCTGTAAATTGGATGGTGCGCTCCTGCTGAGCTCACAGCAAAGTCCTCGGGTCAGTATGGGAATTTAATACCAGGAATGGAACTGTTTTCTCAGAGTGCCATGTGGGTCTCCGTGCAGCAGAGGCTTTTTTGGCAGCCACAGTGACTGGCCAAATCGCGAAGCTGTCAGTCACTGGGCATGTTGTGAAGGGAGCCTGAGCATTTTTAATCGGCTTGGCATCCGTGCCGCTTCCATAATGGACACCAGTAGGTCTCAGTCCTTCGCCATATGCTTAACTCTGGAGACAAGGTGCTTCTGGGTATAGCAGTAATTATTTGATGTGGAATTAAGCAGACCTTGAAATTAGAACTGGACTGTCGGAAAGCAGGAGGCTTAACACTTTGATGGAAATAACTTCCCACCGACATCGCTCTGTGCACTTTCTCTGCAGATTCACTCGGATGCGGGTAACTGTTTTGCTGGCAAATTCAGATGTCACTGCTGGCAAGTACTCTTCTCCCCAAGTACCTCCACACTGCAGAAAACACAAAACCCTGAACTCTTTCCAAGCTTATGAGTCGGGAAAAACTTAATCCACAGCGGAGGAGAGCTTCCTTAAACCAGACAAAAAATGGTGGGGGAAGGAGAGGCCGCAAAGCGCTGTGACCGCAGCTGGGTCACAGGAGACGTGCACGTGTGCCCCAGCAGTGGGCGCGGATGGCACGTTAAAACCCTCTGAACCCTGCTGCTAAAAGGGAATCATTCTTGCCTGCTTATATATCCACTTTTTATCCCCTTTCTTTCTCCTTTTGGATTCAGGTATTGCAGTCAGGACTTGTATTGGAGTTTGTCTGGAGTGTGGGCAGGGGACACAAACAAATGGAGCAATTGGTTCTGAGCTCCCTGTTTTGAAACATGTGTGTCACACATAATAATGCGTCCTAACATATAGAGCACACAATGCAGGGACCCCAGAACCGCTGGGCCCCCCTGGCTGTAACCAAGCAGTGCAAGAAAGTGCTGTAGCCCAAAAGCTGAATTTTTCCAACAACTGTAAAATAGAGATAGTAAATAGGAATTCTTTGTGACATGCTGTGATTTTCACGGATGAAAATTTACGCACGTGTTTGCTTCTTTGTAAATGTAGGGCCTTGTTTTGCAAACATACTTACCTCATACCAAAATGTCGTACATGTAGTCACGCTGAAGTCAAAATGCATAATATTTACAGGATAAGGGTGTAAGTAGTTCATATAAATAGCATACTGTTCTAGAAATGTGCAGTTTTCCTTTTGTCGGGTAAGTACACTCTCTTCATTAACTTGATCGTATTATGAGGGTTTCAAATTTCAAGCTAAAACTGTCTCCTATCTTCATGTTCCGTCTCGTTCGATTGTTACCAGAGTATTTAGGTGCAACTGCTGCTATATAAATCATTTCAATTGTTAAATAAATTTCACTTTCATTTCTGTTTGGAATTATCTGAAAGCAGATTGTAATTTTATCTGTTTTTTGCTTCATTTTACATTATTTGAAAGATACCTAGAAATAGTTCTTAGCTTTAATTTGTTAGTATGTAGCTCATTGATGTGGGGAAGGCACCTTTTCACCCCCTGTACTGATGAAGACGAGGAAAAAGCCAGTGCAACAGAAAAGTTATAATTAAAGAACACACAGAAGATTACTTGTTTTGTGCAAATCAAATACATACATTCGTGGGTGTATTTGGCTATGTCTATTCACATCCCACTGTATAGTTAACCTTTGGAATTCACAAAGTATAAATAATTTCAATGCAATTTGGTTGTCTTATGAAAATACTCCAAGATGCATTAAACAGGATACAAATACATAAAGGGCTTAACTGACTGCTGTAATGACGTGACACAAGCAGCTAGTCCTTGATTTAGGAAAGCCTGGTTCTCCTGTTTGGTGATCTTATGCTTTCCTTCAAAACGTCTGCCATTAGATCTGCAGAGGTATGAGTTCATCCTTGAATGATATAGACAATTTAGTCCTCTAGAATCTAAAACTGGAGTTTAAAAACCAAAACAGAAGGAGGTATTTTCCTCATTCTGCTGCTGTGGAGGTAGCCAAGTGTGACAACTCCATAGTTACCCAGAATTAGCTGGGCTGAATCAAATCTGTGTCTAAGAAAGCAGCAGCTAGGTACGACTCAGCTGCATGGTCCTTACAGCCCTATTGCCAGCACAGCTTTTGTACTTCTAGCAAATGTAAATGTGTTTTGGGTTTCTGATGCTTATCTGTACTGAAGTGTGATTCATCTAGTCCTGTTGTATTTCTACAATAGTAAAAGTTATTAAAAAATTGAGCAATGGCACTTGATAAATAGCAAGACCCACTAGTGTTACTGTTCAGCATTTTATAGTAGTATAAGTGTTTGCTATGATACCTGGGCTGCTCTTGAATTATAGGGAACCTCAATGAATCAATTAATTTGGCATGTTCTTGCTTCCACTCTGATTTCTGAGTTCTTTGGTACAGCAGTGGTAAGCAAAGACATAGATTGAACTCTCCAAGTGGTCCTGGAGTAAAACGGTAGCCTTGTAGATGCCTCTCTTCTGGGACAGGCAAACCTAAGCCATTTCCATACCCTCCTATCTGAGAAGCCTTTGAAGCCAATTTATTGGCAGGCAGTATGAGAAATACTGTCCATCAGTAGTAAACAAAGCAGTCAATATTGTTTTTCTTCTTTCCTGATAACAGTTTTGGAGTCTAAATGTGCTCATGCACCATCAGCTCCTATCCGTGTGAATTCAACTAACAGAAGGCATTGCAAATGGCTTTTGTTGTTTTCAGTGCAATTTTTGTCATAATTTAAACATATAAATGTATTGTCTTCAACAACAGTGGGGGGGAACATTCCCTCCTGTACAGTAATTGAGCTTTTTCCTAAAGGTGCCAGATCTGATGCCACAGGGTTTATGAGTGTTTCAGCCATCTTGTTCATAGAAATCTTTCAATTTTTTGCTGTAGCAAGTTTCTCTTACCTGTTCTTTTCTCCTTTTTGTGTTTCAGTGTGACAGCGACAGTGATCAAGAAGAAAAGGTAAGAAAAGGAGTCAGTATGGGAGCAAAAATAATATGTTGGATTTGTTGGATTCACTTATTCCTATTATTCTGTTATTTATTCAAAGTTTCTTTTTGGATTGATCTAAAGAGTCTCTATACAAAGAAAATACTTTGTTTCCTTTAATTTAATTTTGGAATAGACCTCCAAGGAAAGAGAATTCTAATGAATATTTTGGAGGCTACACAATTCCTCTTCAAGCATATTGATGCCACGGTTTGTGTGGGTTGTTTATGAACACCAGCCTCAATACCAACCCTTTCTGTGGCTACATTTTCCCTTGGGAGGTTCTAACAGCAACCAAATATGTTTGTAACCCTCACATTTGCACTTTTTAACAGTTATTTAACCCCTGTTATTGCCTGTTTTGCTTCTCTGCAGGCAAGGGTCTTCAAACTCAAATTGAAGTGTTATGGTTGATATATATATATCTGGTTTTTTAGAAACAACATTTTGAAACTGTACATTAAGTGACACAACTTGCTGACAGTTATCTCAGTAACTGGGTTTCTAAGTGGAAAAAGGGAAGAATGTCATGCTGAAAAAGTGTCAGGCACTGATCTCTAATGCTCTTTATTGTTTAGAAGGCTAATAGTAATGAAGGACTAGTATTCACACTGATGCACATTTTTACCTTATTTTTTTGTGAACAGACTAACATCTACCTTTCTTCTTTGGCAAAAATGAAATACTCATTGCATAAAAACTGGTCTAATTTCTTTACTTCCAGGTTGGATTTTGTGATTTTCATTTGTATGTTGAGCCTTAAGGGATGTTTTGATAATGTAATCACTTTTGCCTCTTCTTTCACTGGATAAATTGGGGGATGGAAGTTGGGGGAGGGTAAAATAATGCCAGAAAATACCGTTCATATAATAACATTGAATTGTTTAGAGTTTCGTGAGTGGTTCTGTTAACTAGCTCCAAGTCAAGCCAAGAAGAAGAGAGATGACCGTGCTGGTATGCAGCTTATACAACAGAAAAGAACAAATAAGTTGTAATATCCACCTTTCATGAATTTAATCAGTTTTCTACAGCATTTTGTAGCAGGAAGCTAAGGAAATTTTCAAACCACTCTGGATGAAACCACCAAAGCTTTGCCCTTCAGCTTTTTCAGTAATTTCCCAAGTAGAGATTTTTTTCCTCATGTTTCTTAATAATTTGCTAACTACGTTAAAGAACCACTGTTTACTTTGAACTGCAGTGATTTCCCTTTCATAAGGGAACTAATCACTGGAGTTAATCAGTGTGACAACAGAAAGGGGAGGTTTTGTTGGGTTTTTGCACAGAATATTAACCTGCACTTTTAGATATGAATTTTTAATGCATTACCATTACATTCCATCCTCTGAAGTGATTATTCATTTTCAGGATGTTCCTTATGCAGTGGAAGATGATAAACTGAATTTCAGCTCCTATGTTTATGGTACCCAGAACTAGAAGTGTAATTTCCTGCCACTGCTGCATTTAGGGAGCCAAACCTCTGCCGGTTTCACAGTATTTTTCTCTTACAGCGCGCCTATATAAAATGGCAGAGAGGCAGCTTTTTGGGATGGTGGTGGTGTGCTGGTTCAGGATAGTTTCTGCAGCACAATACAAGAGAGGCTCAAGATTGTGCCTCATACAGAATATCCCAGTACTTGTGTGGGAAGGGTTTAAAATCCAGATGTGTATTTCATCTCTGTGATCTATATTTTGTCTTCCCCCCTAATGAAATGAGATTAAGTGCAGATCCAAATATCCCTGATAACTTAGTGCCTTTCAAATCCCAGAACCAGACCCAGCTTTGAGTTTTATAGCTCTGGCCCAATTCTAAAAGACAACAGCTAACCCTGGTGTATTTATTCAGCCTGTGCTGGCAGCTTAGGCAAAGATCTAAAGGCCTTGTTCTGCTGTTAATTTGAATTCAGCATATGTAGCCTGTTATAAAATGCGAGACATCATCATTTGAGCAGGTCAAGCATATTCAGATGAAGACAAATGGTGCTTATTTGATTTTCTTAAAATCAGGAAATGAAAAAAGTGCTCTCTGGAGAAATCATGTTCTGCCTGACTTAGATGATAGACCAAGGCATGTACCCCAGATAAGAACAGGCGCTCGTCTTGCGGTTTTTATCTCTGAAGGACGGTCGGGACTGTCAGCTCGCTGACATGTGCATTATCCATGTCATTTTAAACAAAGTGACCTGTAGAAAAGTGCACTCTGCCGTGACATGATAATGGGCTGTTGGATGACAGGTAAAGTACACACTATAAAGGAGGCTGTGCGTTATTCCTTTGTTTAACTGACAAGTAGAAACTTCTTTTCTTCAGACAGGCAGGATCTTTTAGATCTCTTTCAATACGACCCAGAAGATTTTTGAATTCCTGCTTTAAATAAAATAACATTTTTAGGACCAAAAATTCCTATGAGCAGAATGCGTTGGGAGAAGTGAGGGTGCCAAACCTCTGTGCAAGAGGTTGATCGTTTCACAAATAGGGCTCAGCATCCTCAGTTTTCATTAATAACCATAGGAGCTGAGGGTACTCAGCAGGATTAGAAGTTTTAAGATCCTTGACCCAAATGTCTTATATCATGATGAGGGTATTAGCCTCCAACTGTGGAGCTGTTCTAGTAGCGAATTGTCAGATTGCTCTGGGTTGGTCCTAGGTCGGTGTGTTTTGAGGATCGTGGAGTTATTCTCCTCCCACCAGAAACATCTTTGCCGGAAATGTTTCTGGAAAGAGAAGATCTACTTTTCTTCAGGACTGTCTTGCAGATTTTGATATCCTGAAATATACAGAATATATGGTATATTGCTGCAGATGAATTCTGTACTTGCTGTTTGGAAAATGGAAAGGAAACAATTCTGCTTCGTTTGGGATTTTTGAGGGTAAACCCACACTGATCCTTCAGTGTGCCTGGGAAATAAGAGATCCCCAAGACGTAGAAGTAATGCAAGGCAGGTACATATTTCTACTGGAATAAATAAGACCTGGAATCCAGAAAGACCGGTGCCTTTGAATAAAAAATGGCAGATCAGTATGATGAAAGGTGTGTGACAGATCGAGGTGGCTGAGAGACGAGTCGGTTCAAGCATGACCACAGTGAAGTAGGAGAATGCAAGAAGGAGCAGGACCTGGGAAGCTGAGGAGCAGATGAACAGTGAGTGGTGACAGAGCAGGAGAAGTCATGTCTCCTAGGCTGCTAGTATTATTTTTCCCCACTTGAATATGTATCTGTCTGGCTGCATAAATCATTGTTGATATCTGATCTCTATTAGGTGATGGCTGTGCCTCCAATACATCTTCCCTAGCCTTTAATTGGGAGCCGACAGACAGTCACTTTCTGTCTATGTCTGCCCTCAAATGAGACATTTCTCCAGAGGTTTCTCTGGAAGAAGAAACAAGGATATTTAATTGAAAAACGCTGCAGCCCCTGCTTAGCAGTACTGTAGCTAAGGCTATGTCAGCATCTCAATTTTAAATGACATGTTTTGGGTGGATAATTTGTCTATTTATATAGATCCATGCTCCTTCATTCCAATTTGGCACACAGTACTGGACCGGAGCATTCAAAGAAGCCATTTTGCTCTCCTGGTGCTAAAAAACCTGAAGAGGTAGCACGTATGTCTGTGGAGGGGGAGTATATTTGGAGGACTTGCATCAGAATGTGAAGCACTAATTCTTAGAGAGATGTCATTTTCCATCCTGGGATCCTTTCAGCAAATGCCGCTGGGATTTCTTACTAAATCAGAAAAAAGTATGGATCCCAGGGGAACTCAGATTTTCTCCATTAAAAAGTCTGTCAGTCTTACTCTTTGAGCAGGTCTCCAGAGCTGATAATCTAAAATTAGGGCAAGCTATTGCACAGCTGACAAATTTAAGTGCAACTGTATTATCTTCTGATATCTAGATACAATCTTTAAAATTATACCCGTGGTAATTAGTACAATATTAAATACATAAGTGCAAGCGCATAGTTTGTCTTCTGGAAATAAAAGGAAGTCCTGTTTTGAAAAGGTGTACAAACAGCTTTGGAAAGGAAGTCAAGTGCTAAAGATGAAGTAAGGAGTAAGGTCCTGCTTTCTTTGCCATCTCTACCATTTCCTCTCACCACTCTGTTTAATTAGACTGATTTTAAAATTAAGGCTCAATCTGAGGCACTTTAGTGATTTTTCACCTCTTAGGAAAATATTTCATTGATCAAGGGGGACTGCTTTGCAGTGTGCACAGAGTTGTTACTTACGGCTGATTCAAGAGGAGAAGAAGCCTGCTTCTTGCTTGAATCTTACCCAACTTTGATAGGATGTACAACTTAAAAAAATTACTGCAATTGATGACTTAATTCTGTGTATATCTCAGTGGTACCCAATCAGTTCTCTCTTGATGAGGCTCTTGAATCCCATTAAACTGCGTTCTTCCCGGGCCCAGCAGCGGCTGGCTAGTTACGGCTACAGCTCAAGCACTGCCGAGTGTTCCTGCTGAAACGGGCTGTGCTTTGGGTGGGCTTTGTGTAGGATGTAAAGGGAGGAAAGAGGTTGGTCAAACCGGTGCCTGCATTTGCAAGGCGTTGGCATATGGTCATAGGGGAAGAGTAACAAAGCTCACCCCAGCTTGGGAGGGGATTAGGACGGGTGGGTGTTGTGCTTACTTAAGAAGCCTGTGCTGGTGGGAGCGTGTTGTTTGTGAGACTTCATTATTTTTCTCTTTGAAGAGAAAAATCATGTGCCATTGAAAGCACCATGAGAGCTGAAGAATGATATTTCTTGCATCAGAATGTTTTTAATGATAATGCTAATACATTTGATTGCATATAAAACAGCTACGAACCAAAGATTATGGCACGGAAATATAAGTCACTCTGGTATGCTCAGATAAAAGGAATGGTTATTTGTGTACACGTATACACACACAAAAGCATTCACAGGTGGAGGCTGTGTATGTTTCTGAAGTGCTTTTGGACAATTATTTTGTCTGTGGCCTTTGGAGAGAGATTTTGGAGGAGTATTTTGGCAGATGTGTGTCGCCCAGTTTAGTATGTAGACTGTATTTCAGTGTTTGGTAGTTAAATATCCACGCATACAAGTGTTTATAGATTTGTGTGCATGTGTGCATTTGTGTGTAGTTTGCTTTCCAATGTGCTTCTGGCTATGTTAAAAAACCCGCGATTTTTAGCCCAGCTTTACAAACTCAACTTGTTTAGGTAATTATAAATACTCTGATATATTTAAGGTAAGAGGAACTTGGGATGGGGCCTACTTGAAACCATGTCTTTCAGTACCACTGAATAAATGCAAGGTTTGTTGGTCATGAACTTCAGAAGCCATTTTCTCCCTGCCCTCCAGATCTGAAGTGTCCTGCTTAGTTGTGTCTCTGCCACATAAACAGAGCACTGTTTTCAGCTGTGCTGGCCCATGCGTCCGTGCTGCGTGTCCTTTCTTCGGAAACAGTAAGAACCCAAAGCAACCCCACTGTAAACTGTGCTAGAAAACATAAGACCAAGGTAAATAGCTGCTCTGCACAGGGCTGCCTTCTGTATACTCTGTTGCTGGAAGTAAAAGCTTGATCATAAATGGATTAAATGGTGATGAAATTGCTTTGTGCCATCTTGTATATTACAGACCACTACATTTGTAGATGGGTGCAGTTCCCTCTCATGTGGGCGGTTGCATCGCTTTGGGATTTTTTTAGCAGGATGCTTGGAAACAAAACTGGGGGGGAGGGGGCAGTATTTTTTCCCCTCACTCCTGGGGAAGGAAGAGTTTGGGTAGCACTCGAAAGAAAAGTGTCCACCTGCATGGTGCCAGAGCCATAGCAGACAGATAGCTGGAAGCCAGCTAAATGTGTATATGGCTGCCACAGTCATAATAGCTGTATTCTTCTAACTGTCTATAAACTCAACCAGGGTTTCAGTTTGGTGTCTATGCACTGCTGGAATATAAATAACAAATTATAATTTTCCTGATCTGGAAAATTCTGGTCATTAAGGGAACTCTCAGCATTTATTGAGCTATTGAAAGAAGGGCGTATCATCAGAGTTCATTCTCTTTTCCTGCTCTCTACACTCTTCAGCTCTAGGTGGAGGTATATGAAGACTGGGGTGGTTTCTAGAGGAAAACCTCAAAATATAAAGTGTGTCATCTCCAGCCTAGTAAGAAAGCCGGAGAAGTAAGTGTGTAGCCTCAGGTTGTACAAGATGTTCCTTGGGACTCCTAGCCAGGGAGTAGAAGTGGTATAGCCAGGGGAAAGCACTGGAAAGGGAGCTCTGGTGGGGTTGCAAGGTCCTGAGGTTCAGGAGGGGGGATTGACTGCAATGCGGAGGTGGACTTTTATGTGGGACCTCCAGGAGGGAGTCGTGGTGGGAGCCTTCTCTCCCCAGACTGGCCCTCCCTGGGGTAGGGAGGTTTTGCGTGGCAGGTTATGGCTGGTAGAAAAACGCTGAGTAGTCGTCAGGCCCATTCAGCCCTCTCCCGGGAGGGCAAAAGGATTATTTGCAATAATAAGAGGGAGCTGAATTCTTGAAAAAGCTCCTTGGATGGTGGGTACCAACGTGTTTAGCAAACAAGGCTCCATGGGGAAACAGTGGCTGAGAACTCAATTTTAAGCAATTACTTCAGGTCATGGGATACTGGTATCTTACTGTTTGCCATATATTTATTTTGGCTAAGGATAGGATTAGAGAAATAGTTTCTCAGTATTATTCTTAAAACTGTTTCTGCAAAGCCAGGATGTTTCCCATCAGTGCGACTTATACTGCATATTTGTACAGGTGTTGTCTTTTTAACTCTGGAAAATGCAGCACCTTAAACTTGCCCCAAGGGTGAAAGATCACCCAGACTTTATATGCTAGCAACGCTCAGGCAATCATGAAGTATTTCTTACTGTTTAAGGCCCATTAGGAGAAAAGATAAGGATCCTTTTTATACATTTGATGTGCCACATAGAGGGTCCCTACAGCTAGAGTGGTAATAAAATCGGAGCCAAGCATGTTCGTTGTAAAAGATTATGCATTTGCCACTAAGGGGAGCAAACATGTTGTTTACAGGCGTGGGTACGTGCTCTCCGGGCTGGCCGTGCCACGGCGCTTTCAGCCCGTGATTTGTCCTGTCCTTTATCATCTTTGTCACTCGGCAGCATGTTGTCATAGGTAGCGTATCGCTCCTCGCTCCCCCTACCCTCTCCCCCTTCCCCCGCCCGGCTCCCCTTTCCTTTTTTTTGTACCCATTTCGTGTAGAAAATTTGTATTTACTTTGGGAGTGTAATTTGTTCCTCATGGATAATGTGACCCTTAGCGGAGCTGGATCATGGGTTAGTTGAAGTGATATTTTCCGCTAATGGTAGTCGTACATCATTGCTGTCAGCTCGGGTTAGGAGGCAAGCACATTACAGCTCCATTTTACCTCTGCAGGCATCTGGGATTATTTGCCATAACTGAGTATGACATGACCGCACTACAGAGTGCATTAAAATTTTACTAGCTTCTCAGGCAAGTTCCTTGGCTCCAGCCTGCCTTCAGGCAGGTGTAATGATGGATACCTCTAAGGTCCTGACTTCCTGCACCAAGGATACTCAATGTCAATGGCCCAAACAGGTTTTGCTCTCCCCGGGGCTTTAGACCATCTTCTGGCAGTTGAGTAAACAATCAAGAATTGAAACGCAGGGAGGCTGGCGCAGGTGCCCCCAAACGCTCCTCCTAGGGTATGTGGTGCTTTGAAAGTTCGGACGCTGTCACATCGGTGTCTTAAAATACTGCTCAACCATCAGGTTTTAAAAAATATCATTTGCAAGCTGACTTATGTGGATAAAAATAAAACCATTGTATGAAAATTAGAATTAATAGCAAAAACATCCAGGAATGTGGAGTATTAAATTATATGTGAGTTTTAAATGTATGTGTGTAACAGGCATGTCCCATGGTAATATGCAAATACACCGAATGTTGATGTTATATTTGTACATTCATGTTGCATTCTTTTTTATGCTTTATGCATATATAGAATCATAGAATCGTTTAGGTTGGAAAAGACCTTTAAGATCATAGAGTCCAACCGTTAACCCAGCACTGCCAAGTCCACCCCTAAACCATGTCCCTAAGCACCATATGCAGTGTGCAGATTCATGTATATAATTCTAGCAGTACATAAATGTATTCATTATTCTAAATTTTTATTATTTTTGTATAAGCAATTACTGTTCTCATATAGGATCTTAGAATATCAGCTGTGGCATATATAGATGTATATTATTTTGCAGCATGTGTTTTTATGTATACACGTGCATACTATGAGAATAATATACATTATTTTCATTGAACATATCTGTTTATATAGATGTACATTATTTGCAACATGTCTGTTTATATATATTGACATTCAAAATTAGAGGTATAGCTATACAGAGAAATGTGTATTAAGGAAACTTAGGGGAGAGATTAAATTGAATATGGTAGTGGTTTTAAATGCTTCTTGAAAAAGCATAATATATACCTCGAGATAATTTTATTGCAGCCTCCTAGTGGTTTTATAAATATCTACAATACACGTATGCGCTGCCCACAAGCTCTCCTCCCTGCAGCAGCGCTAATATCTGTAATACTTTGAGGCAAAAGGTGCATAATTATATAGAGTATTTCTGTAAGGTAGGTAGGTGTTGTGTGTGTTTGAAATCTTAGAAGTTGTTCTTTTCTGTCCTCATTTTGTGTGAATTAGCAGATGGAGGAAGAATGAAAAAAAAACCTTGGTTTTGTTTGTTTAGCTTTTTTGTTTTGTCTTTTGAAGTGTTTAATTGCATTTATATTTACAGTGAGGTGAGATACAGTGATAGGGTTTATCAACTCATACAGTTCTCAGTAGAAGATTGTCTGGGTGCAGAGCATCCCTGCCTGCCCATCTTTCCATGTTAAATCATGCCGGCCGAGGTGCACTCTGCTTTTTCTGTTGTTTCATCTAGGGCAGAGTTTTGGGACATGAGACTGGTTTTAGACAACCGGATATTTTTTTTTTGGTATGATGCATTCCTGGCGATAAATCTTCCTATCTTTATTGCAAAACTTAGCGCCAAACTTTACTGGGCCCAAGAGTTTTATCTGTGTATAGATTGTAGGATTTGATTCTCTGTAGGGGAGGAGAGAGGAAGAAGAGATTAAAGATTAAAGCTGATGATGTGCTTAGTGCTATACAAGAAACAGAAGAGACAGTTTCAGACATCTCTAAGGATAACATGCAAATTCCTAAAGCCTTCCCAGCAGCTTAGATCACAATAAGACAGACATTCCAAATGATAGATAGTTTTGCTTGTTCACGTTTTAGTGTCACATCTTTTTTTTACATGTAGCAAAACTTTTATCAAAGTAGTTCCGTGAAGGTTGTTAGAGTACGTGGGAACGCCAGGCAACATTTCATTTTCAGGGTGCCACCGATGCAGAAGTAAGTAAAATGTATGGTTTTCTGATCTCTCATGTAACTGGAGTTGTAATTTCAAGTCAGTGAAGAAATAGGCGTGTGTCTGCATGTGCACACATCGTGTGTGCACACACACACTCTCTGTCTCTGAAGTCCAGCCTTTGGAAAAAAGTTATCCTGGGTCATGTGGCTTTTAAATTTCATTTAGAGTGTTTCAACTGAGATGCTTTCTTAAGAAATCCACAGGGTATGCCTTATTTTGCACAAGTGTCTGTAAACCTTCCACACAAAAATAACATTAGATATCCTGAAAGGAAATCTCTGTACTGAAGCATGCTGGCACATTTCTCGTGATCAATATACCTATATATGAATATTTGTTGATTAGATATATGCTTTATACGTGTATTTGGGAGTAGGTGCACGTATGGTATGTTTGTATGGAGACAGACAGAAATTCAATCTGTGGATCTTGGAGTTTGGCCATGTCCAAACATATCTAGATTATAAAAAATGTTTCTTTAAGGACTATATGTTACTATATGTTATTCAAGTATAATCTTCATATACACTTTATGCTATTGAATAACATCTGTTTTTCATAACAAATCAGATTTTATAATCATGTATGAGGCATGCTCCCCATTCCTGAATGTCTGTTCTCACATTTCCTTGAAAACAAAAAAAGTCTTAGGCTTGAGAACTGAGAAGGTGAGACATTTCTTTGGAGGTTTCTTTAGAAAGAGAAGAAAAAAAATTATGTATCGAAGTTATGGTAATTATTTAATGTTTTTAAGAGTCCTGGAGGCCACAACACATGTAACCATCTCAGGTTTCTCACAAACATATCCAAGGACAGGCTGAAAACAAGGAGGCAGGAAATTAAATGCATGCACCAATGAATTGAGAAGGATTCCAGCAAGTACCGCTTTGGTTTTCTGCATATTTCTCTCCATCTGGCTCAGCACTATTAAGGGTATTGTGGACTTGGAAGTGGTAAAATACAGCTACTGTGTACCTTGGATTCCAGAAATTCCCCAAACAGGGTAGAAGTGAAGAGAGTAACATGTGGTTTGAATTAGGGTTGGGCCTACAGGTACTGGCAGAGTAAGGATCTTTCTGGACCTTCAGTTTTCTGTTAATCCAGTGCAGGTTTTGCATAACCTCTTCCTCCCTCTTCCCTCACAGTACCCACAGACAAGATAACGCCGTCCCTGAAAGTCTCGTTGCCTGCACCTTGCTATGTCACCCACGAATGAACCCCTGGTTTATTTGTTAGAAGGATAAGCCACCAGGCTGTGGTGCAAGACCTCGGGTATCTGCTTCACATAGAGATGTTTTGAGAGTCAAGGAGTTGTAGTTCTAAGAAAAGCAGATGAGCAAACAATGAGTATGTTATAAATGCATGGCAGTAACGGAGTGCCGTACTTAGCTGGTGTGTTGGTAGGTAGCTCCACATATGTGGTGTGAGCACCCCTGAAGGACACCGCACCTGCAAACAGGAAAAGCTCGAAACCATATTTAAGTTGTAACTGGCCGGGTTCTCTCAGGCTCTCACATTACGCCCACCATGAGCTGGCTACTGGCCTCCGTGCTGAGAGCTACTGGTGGGAGGTGGGAAATGTGGAAGAAATAGCTTCAGGTGAACCTGACATGCTCTGCTTTGAAAATGAGAGTCAAATTGTGTGCGTTAACTCTTGAAAGCCTTTCTCTGAACTCTGTTGAAAGTCTGGATTCACTTCCAGGCATTAGAAAGATGCCTGCTTTGTAATTTCCATCTAGTAGGAAGCATCAGGATGACCTTTGTGTCTTTAAAAATTGCCTGGACTTTCTAATTCATGCTGATATCTCCTCTTAAAATGCAGCACTGAATCTCTGGGCTTTGCAGGCCGTCTCAACATCGCATTTAAGCTGACTCTGGACAGTCAGACAATATTAAACAAGGTTGTTCATTCATAACAAAAGCATCCTAATTGAGTTACATTATTACATTAACTGTAGCAATCAGATTGAACCAAATCACTGAACGATAATGTCATTTTCCAGAATATCATTTGTAGAAACCAGTTGTGCTGTAAGATGCAATAACTTACTTAATCCTGTAGAGTTTATGGTGACTTATGTGTCATATCCAATTCCTTACTTTCAAAGAAAACGGAGCAGTTAATGCATGGCTGTGAATGGGCACTGAGTGATGAATTTATAGAGGAACATTTAGCAGATCCTAGACAAACTGAAGAATGAGTGATAGTCTGTAATAATCTCAGATAAAGGGGCTGTTCGAGGAACAGGTAGGACACGCAACTTTCTCAGATTGTTAACTTCTGGCAACACGTCAGTGGTACTATTTGTTTAGGGGGTTGATAGATGGCTACTTTGTTGGCTCCGAGTTGCCCATTGAGTACAAATTCTCAGAGACTGGGAAAGAAGATAGAGAAGTTAATTTTGGACTGTATGTGCCAAATGTTTACGAGTAACCTCGTTTGGAAAACTTAGTTTCTGTCAGCATTTTTATGTGCCATCAGGACTTTGGGGGGGAATTCTTGTTGTTAATGCGTTTACAGTTTTTCGTCGTGTTTTGTTTTGCGAAATCTTGACGGCTACAGGGAGGAGAGGCGGGGTGCCTGCTAATTTAGAGCAGAGGACTAAGATTTGGGACAGGACGGGGTCCGCCCCAGGCAGCTATAACTGGGGAGGCACACATCCCTTCGATGAGTGCAGTGGGGAGGGCAGCACTGAAGACCATTCAGCCTTCCCAGTTAATACATTGCTGTCTTCCATCCCATGCCCTGCTTTGTTGCTGGCATGCACAAATCATTTAAACTCTCAATAACTCGGTTTCTCTCTCTTAGACGTTTATATGACCTCAGTACAGCAGCATGTGAGTGCGTGGCCCTTACCTCTGTAATGATCTCTGGTATATAATACCTTGCGGCTGCAGCCACCGAGGCCGTCCGTCACAGCGCGAGGGGTGTTCTGTCATCTCAGACGTGTGCCCTGTCGAGGCCATCCTGCTTTTGAGTTTACCTATTCACAGGAACTAAGAGGCTTGGCTAATTTTCTGTAAAACACTTGGAGTTCCTCCACTTCAAGGAGCTGAAGAGGTAGGAAGTATTACCATCGCTGCCTGAATGGAGCCACTTCTCTTTGTTATGTTACCAGGGTCGCTTTGATTGATGGTGTCAGCGCACCGTGATAAAGCAGACAGGCTGCAGGCTGAATAAGATCAGTTTTAGAGGGCATTGCAAGGATGTTAAGTCAAGGCTGCTGTTTTCAATATGGTAGAAATCCATAGTATCTTTTACTCCCAGGAAAATACAAGCATGCTGGAAGATCCATGTTTGTACTTGTCATACGTCATCAAAAATGCAATGAAAGAGAGGCTCCTTCACGACTTCTGTACAATCGCTGTCTGCTTTTGTTTCTCTTTCCTGGTCCAAGAACAACAGCAGCTCTGAACTTACTCCTTACATGGGCTTTGTTTGGGGTTCCGTTTCAGTATAAACATCGGGTTCAAGAGGGAAGACTTTCTGCAACTGAAGCCTGAAATCCAAATGATGTTTTATTATTTTTGTATTGTTTCTGTACAGCAGCTCTCAGAACACCCTTCCACATTGGATTCTTATTGACCTGTGCGCAGTACAGACAGAGAGAGAGAAACCATGCTTGTCTCCCAAATCTTTTGATATGAACAAAAGAGAGTGTGTGAATTGGAGGGGAAATTAAATACAAAGAAATGAAATAAATCATCCATGTCAGTAGCAGATCTAGGAAACACAGATCTCCCAGATCCCATGACTCCCATTCGAAATTTTGTTTTATTTCATTTTTTTCTTAGTTTAGTGACTCCTAATGGTGATTTGTGCATTGCTTATGAACCAGGGGACCTTGGAGCAGCCTGCAGATGCTTTGTGGAGCATCGCTGCCCTTGAGTGCCAATGGGACAGATTGTGTAAGGGGCCTGGTGTTCCCCAGGATATTTTGAAGACCGGTAGTGGCCCATTGTTCCAGAGATCTTTAGGATCCTCTGAGGCGACTTGCTGCCATCCCCAACAAGTATTCTCTGAAGTTGAAGTTGAGGAATGCACTGTGGGAACTGTCAGATTTGCTGCTTAAAGCATCTCTCAGGACTGCCCGGATGGCAGTACAGTGTTCCTTGTCCTGCACGTGAATCTGCCGGAGCTCAGTAAGATTAGTGCCATTTAGGATTTACTCTACTAAATGCTACTCTATCTGTAGCATTGTTTCACATTTCATTTGGTGTGAAGGATGCCTGAATCTGCGATTCTTGGTCGCATCCTGGCCCACTATGTGATTTCTGGGGGTCTTGCGGTGTGAAAATGAGAGGTGACCACTTTTGCACTGTGGTGCATCTCTGGGTTTTTAGATGGTGTGACAACTGTGGCGCTTTCTAAGTTTCTCTGTGCATGATTTATATGTACGGTACCAAAATACTTATTTAAATTAATGATTGTCTTGAAGTAATTTAATGCTTGTTTTTGTTAATGGGAAACCTGACTAAAGAGCTTTCAGTTAGCTGCTTTAGCAAACCATTACAAACTCCCTGCTACTTCCTGTGCTAACATTAATCAGAATGAACTCGCTGGCTACTAATGCAGATGCTGTATGTAATTCAGTATAAATTTTATTGTAGTTTACCATTAATTAGCGTCCACTTATTCTAAAGTGCTAAATGACACCTAGCACCCTGATTTCAAAAATCAATTGGAAATAGGAGTGACTCTACCCACAGATGCTAGGGAAAATGTTTAGAGCTGGCAAAAAAAGCCTGAATATCTCTCAGAGATGGCAACCAAAGCTTAGGAAAAAAATTGGACAAGAAGGACCGCTCAGCTGTTTAAAGATCTGGGATCTCCATCCATTTCCAGAGGGACTTGTGCTTCACGGTAGCTCAGAGTGGACCACATCGCTATAGGGTACACATTTACAGCAGTATTTCTTTAGGTATTTCTTTACAGATAGACATTACACGTACTGTTTTCCTTTCTAGCTTTAGGGGTGATGATTGTGTGCCGTTCGGGCTGTGCTGTGGCGTGGGTTGCACCGTTGTAGAAAAGCAGAAAAGCTGATGCTTTGGGCTTCTAGGTCAGGGAGAAAGAGCAGAGTGAGTTCCTTGACTCCATGAAAAGCAGACTGAGGAGGCTTAACTGAGCAGTTTTTATGGGTTTTTTTTCCCAATAGAAGAGAATGCCTGAAGTTGAAAATGCTTTTACTCTGCTCTTTTTCATGTGGAAATGGCACATTTTTCTGGAAGTTCATTCTTATTCATAAGAATATTTTATGTATATAAATTCACTAAGGTTTAGTCAAAACTTCCCATAACCATATTGCTCAATACATAATCTGTTTACTACAGTATTTGCCATACCAGGTAAATACATTAAAGAAAAATACATAGACTACATAGAAACACACATAGAAAATACATAGAAAATTCAACAGATGAGCAAGAACCGAGTCACACTTTAGTAATGCGTTAAGGATGCTTTTTGACTAAACACCAAATCCTAGAACCAAAGTACCCCCTATATAAAATCTGTTCTAAAATGAAGCTTTTCTGTTAAAAACATGAAGCTATGGGAAGCAGAGAGAATAACAAGCTAGAGCTGGAAGTGGACAAGAGTAAACGCTTCGATTCACATTGAAATGATTTCTCCTGCCCAGTATAATTTAACCTGCCCACACTGCTAAACTTCTATATTACACATTTCTGTCAGAATGTCAGGAGAAATGATAAGCTTTCTTGAAGCTGCAACCTCGATTACATACGGAGAGCATTCCAGCCAGGGTTTTCTTGTACATTTTTAAGACTTTCAGCTTGGTCTCTCAAGTATAAAGAATACCCTACTTCATGACCCCAGCCTCTTGTTAGTTGATAGATGAAATCTTTTCTTAAGCTGAGTCCCTATTATGTTTTCAGAATTCGAGGTTTCTCTTTAAGCTTCCTGGCTTACTGCCAAAAGTACATGGCTTTGTTACCCGAAGAAATTGCCTTTTTATTAACAGGAAGTGGATCTCTGAAATGGCGTAGGTGCTGATCTGCTTCCAGGTGAGGAAGAACAATTTTAGAGGTGTGATCTCATTCTCTTGCCACTGCCAATAACTACAAAAAAAAGAGCAAAAACTGTTGTGGTTGTTGGGGCTTTTTGTCTGTCTGTTTTTTAATTTGGAAAGCTGGGATAGGGCGTAAAAGCAGAATACAAGCTGTAGTCATTCCTGTGTTTCAAATGTTCTTTTAATCTCAAATGTCTATTATTACCTATAAACCGTAGTCTACATACCCAGGAAAAATGCACGTCAAAGTGAGTGAGGGTTTTGCTTCAATGTCATCTGAAGAATATGAGCGTAATGTAAACCAAAGAAAGATGACTCGTTTCACAAGTACTTCTCTGTTAAATCATATTCTGGAATACGTAAGCAGAGATCATTGTATCAAATGGATACTGTAGAAAGAATATTGTCTATACCATCCAGGTTGGAATCTGGCCATTGCAATAGCTTAAGTGGTCAGATAAGTTGAGGATCATCACTAATTTCTCTGTGTCACACCAGATAGTTTTACCTCTGCCATCTAAGTAAATCAACGAAATGAGGCTTCCTAGAGATTCTCGTTTAGATTCAGTGCTTTTTCATGTGACTGCTTACTCAGCACTTACCAGCAGAAAAAAATTCCAAGCCACAGCTAATCAGACAAGTGATTTCATTTAACTAAAATATCAAGAACTAGTTAGGAATAGATTCTTTTAGTAGGAGGCATTCATGCTTATCTGTAGAGACTGTTAAAGCCATTTTTCTCTTTTAGATAATGACCAACTACTGCAGTTTTCTAGATTTCGGTAAATGTGGTGAATAATTGGGGGGGGGTGGGGAATAATTGAATTGGGTGCTGATTGAGAACCACTTGTAGTAACAGATGCTTTATTTCACCTTCATGCAGAAATGTCTACGTAATAAAACTGCTAAGCACATTTTCACAAGTACAGAAATACCAATTCACATTTGTAAGAGATCTGAAGGAAGAAGGGCCCTAGTAATATGCAGAGCAATAAGCCATCATAAGTTTATTTAACTGATTGCTGCCTTGGACAAATTTCTAAGGACATGAAGAACAGTGAAGCAGGAAAAATTCAAGAATTCAAGAAGAATTCAAGAGAAGGCACATTTTGAAGAACTCTTTAATTAGTTACTAAGATTCATATTCTAGTGTGTGGGATTTCCCCCCGCCCCTGCCTTTGACCAACAGAAATATTCACAAAAGCCTTATGGAAGATTCCCATGTAGAATATTCCTTCCCCCACTGTGGAGTGCCTTTACTTATAAAATCCACAGTAAGTACCATCACATTCCTTCCTTTCTTTTGCTAATATTGACCTTGTAAGGGGCTAGATTTTCAGTTGTTGTAAATCAGTCTAACACTGATTACTACTGAGCTTTCTTGATTTGCATCAGCTAAGGCTCTAGCCTGAGTGCTATGCTCTGAGCATGAAATGAAGACAGAAGTTAGGACTAAATGGAGCTGACCCTTTCCTTTCATTTTCAGTCGGTGGAGGAGGTCCTGAAACATGAAGTGCCAGGGCTGTATCATTTGTGTCCCTCAGACAATCACAGTTCAGGTCATACTGCCCGACTTTGTGGCTAAAACCCAACTGAAAACCCGGGCATGTTTGTCTCACCCCATTTTTATATCTGGGATAAAAAATTATCTCAGTGCCCTTGCTCAGGTGTCGTGACAGTTAACAGGGAAGAGGCTGCGATGGGCAGGAGAAGGAAAAGCCTGCAATCCATCTCATGAATTGCACTTCTCCCTAGCAGACTGAGGCTCTCCTGATCTTGCTCCTAACAAATCCAGTATCTTGCAGCATCTTGCAAATTTTAACGGGAATCATCTGTAGTGTAAAAGTCAATGGAAAGAAAGTGATGGGAGTGTAACCACCGTGGTCTGTCTGAAGGATTATGCAACGACAAATTCATGTGCAAGCGTTTTTTTTGTGTATCTTTTAATATTCAGTAGCTAGCCAAATCTCGTCTGATGTCCTCTAAGAAATGTGGGGATCTTGTGTTAGTTTGTTACTTTAGGTTAAGCATTTCTTGGGAGTGCTGAAATGCTTAATGCTGAGATATCTTTGTGGCTTTTCAGATCAGTGCTCTGATTGTGAAGACATGAAGGGAAAAATGATTGGGAGGATTTGTCACCTGGTTTCATTTGAACAATTGCTTTTCCCCCTTGGTCAGATACAGGAATCACCTAAATGTAGACAGATTGCAGTAACACACATGACAGTTCTTTATTGGTTTCCATTACCTGTGCTCCTCATTTCCCGAGAGGAAAGGGCAGCTAATACTGTATATTTTGTAACATAAACCAAAGGGAAGGATAAGCCAGTGCATATGAAACGATGTCTCTTTATTCTCCATATGCACTGAATTGAATTGCAATTTCCTCCTTTCATTTCTCTCGGTTCTCTCCATGTCAGAGACAGCCAGGTATGTTTGTAGTCCTCCACCGGCATATGATCACTGGAAGCCTACAGGTAATGAGTGGACACACGTTGTGCAGTGACAGGGTTTTCAGGCACAGCTCCGCTAATGAATTGACGGTGCTACATAAAAGCTCGGGGCAGCCAGCCCTCCTCTGGGGAGGGGAACCTTTGCACACTCCCATTTTAGCTTATTGCAGAACCTTTCTGTCTCTGTTTTAAGTATTTCACACCTTTATTTAGATGTTTAGTTAGCTCTCATGATTGTATTCATGTATATATTCTACATCTGCATCTCTGAGCAGCTCACAGTCATTACTGGGGGTATTCCCCTGCAATGCGTGGCGTTGCGCTCTCCCTGTGCGGAGACCGAATACGGTCTTCTCCCTTCTGCAACAGTACACATCATTGTCAGGTGGGGATAACGGAGCATTTGGGAATGGTTTTCAAATGTGCAGGAAAGTAGACAAGGTCCCAGTGAAGAAGTAGGCCAGCTGTCTTCTGACGTCTGGGAAAAGTATTTCTCTCTCCCCTTTTCTCTCTCTCCTCTTCTCCCTCTCTCCCCCCTCCCCCCAATGGATTTTCTAGCTGTTTCTTTGAATAAAAAATTAATAATGGGAAAAGCTTGTTGCTGGTCCCTGGGGTAGAATAGTGGCTAAGGATGAAAAAGAATGATTTGAACAAACAGTCTCAGGAGGATAAATGAAGTGCTATAAGTATGACTTCCCTAAGTAAAGGAAAAATATATATAACTGAAAATATTTGCCTAGTTAAGCAACTTCTATAATAAAACTTAAGCCACAGTGTTAGCAGCTTGGAATAGATTTTCAAACCCAGCCAGACAATCTAGGAGACAATATTTAATTTTCTAAATAGGCATAGGATGTGTAGATGTCCAAATCACATGAATTCTGAAGGACAGGATCTGTAGATGGCATTTGGATGCCTGGAGATGTAAATAGGCTCCTTATGGGATTTTCAGAAGGACATAAACTAATCAGGCAGCCAACTTGTTTTGATTTTAATAGGAGTTGCATACCTAACTTGCTTTTTATGCCTCCTCCCTTCTGCAGGGATTTACCTTCTGTAGCACAAGACAGTTTGAAAATGATACTTGGAAACATAAGTCACTTTGCTTATAGAAAATGTACCCCTGAGTTCCTAATAGCTGTGCTGACAAAATGTAAACTGGAAAGGATGCTTCCATTTCTCTGATACGGGTCATGTGTAGCTGCTTGAAATACTGGCCAAACGCTAGCCCTTTCTGCCAGCCCTTTCTGCCAGCCTGCCATTCGCTGTTCCAGGCCCTGAAAAGCAATCCATAAAGCTCAACCAGTGAAGGCTGGGCTGGCTTGCATTTAACAAGCGTTAAATAAGGAACTACTTTGATTTTCCTAGGCTAACACACGCTCCTATTCACAGTGCATTGCTATAGAAAACTTCCAATTTAAATACAAAAAATGAGAACGGGAGGTATTTTTGTGGCTCTTGCTGCTGTACTGTATGCTGTGTTGTTATGCACTCTGGATGGATCCTGCCCGCTCTTTATTCGAATGACCTTGCTGTCATGTTCTGGGGACCTTATCAAAGACCTTTGCCAAACTGCAATAAACCAGAACCGCACTCCAAACCCTGATGACTGATAATCTTGGAAGTGGCAGTTAATTGGTGAGAACAGCCCTCCGCAAGCCCGGAGGCAGGAGCGGGGCTCCTTCCCCAGCCCGCCTCTGCAGCACCTTGCCAGCAAACTGGGCACACAGGGAGTGAGCTCCCCTCCTCTTCACTGCCCCCACCCTCTGCTTTCTTTTGTTCCTCTGTTTGTTAAGTAATTAATCTCATTCTGATGAGATGAAATTTTTCTATTAAAAGGAAAAAAAAAAAAAAACTTGAGTCAAAACAACATTTGGGGGAGAGGAGGAGGGAGGGGGAGAGGAGGCCTCCTTACAGTTTGTTAATTGGTTCTTTCACCTGACAGTAGTTTGTGTCAATTAACTTGATACTTGGTGAAAGTGAAATTAATCCACCTGGGTCAAAAGCAGCTATTAATTTTTAATCAAAACAAAATGCTCACTCGACAGATTTGTAGCTCCACTTAGAATAAACAAGATACGCATGAGGTGGAATGTGCCACCAGGCTCCGCTCCACGGAGATGCTCCTGGGGATAATTTTGTTCTCTCCTGCAAAGGGCAGAGGTGAGGCAAGTCAGCTGCTAATGACATTCTGCTTCCAAAGCGGCTGTTTCCCCAGTGTATGCATAGCCTTTCCCCGCTGTGGGTCACCCCTGGAAATCAAAACCTTTCCCACAGTAGATTTGGGTGCCCTCTGTGCAGCGGGGCTGTCACAGCAGCACCTGTGGAGGGGCTCCGGTACAACAGCAGCCCTGCGGCTGTACTCTGCGGCACAGCCGGACAGGCTCACATAGTGCCTCCCCCGAGAGCCTCTGCTCTGCGGCCTCTCTTTGACATGGAGAAGATGACTCTTCCATTAATAGATGATTAGCCCTCTTGCTGCTGCTTCCATGAACAGGGACAGGGAGCAGAAAGCTGTCCCAGGATTTCTTCTGGGACCACTAAAACAGTGGGGGCAAAAATCTCATAGAAATGCTTTATTTTTCAAAAAGGCGCGATGCTCCAGGTGGCTGGCTAGCCATCATATTCAGTTAGATTAATCTAAAAAGTAGTCAGATGCAAAAAGTTTGGATTTAAGCTTGCTTTTGTGTATGAGGTGCATTGGGACTAGATGCTATTAATAATGAACTGTGTCCGACCTAGCACTCACGAGTTCTTTTATGCCGATGAGCTGAAGGAAGTCTGGGTGAAATAAGCTTGAGGTATGTACAGAAAAGCCTACTTCAGAATCACTGAAGGTGCTTTAAAATTTCTTTTTACTCTCCTCCTTTCTGTCTCTCTCTTTCAGTCTCTCCCTCCTGAAAGCTTCTTTCTCTCTTAGACTCTAAGGGAATAAAGTAAGAAAAGCCCCGTTTTGCTACATACTGAGCATGTAACAGCAGCTCTTGGACTGTGGCCCCAGGAGCTCTTGTAGCGCTCTGAAGAACAGATTATTTGAGTCACGCAAAAGGCAAGGTACTAAGTCCAACGTGGGGGGTGGAGGTCCAAGGAGGGCTACAGAGTGAAATAGCTGGCATCCTGCTGACACCCATATTTCACGTGCGTCACGGGTACCAGCAGAGAGGAAGCAGTCTCTGGTTTATACCTGAAGTGCTAAGATACAGGTGCTAAGGCCAAAGGTTTTTAAAAAAAAATCTTTTGACATCTGATTTTGTGGAAGGAATGCTCTATTATGAGCCCCGTTGGGCCTAACTTTTAAGAGTGCTAGAGATGTCCACGTCCACCAAATCATCCCACGGGTGCAAGTTGCCAGGTGAATTAAAATGGGACACAGTGGGACAGCTAAGTCACCTGCCACTTGCATTTGGGGAAGCTGGTTATTGTTCTCTAGCCAGCACAGTACACCCCATCTCATCTGGAGGTGATGGATGGAAGATTAATAATAAACTGGGAATAAACTGTTCCTCAGAGGGTCCAGGAGGAAATTCCCATAAGAACTCTGCAGCTGGTCCACCATGGTAGGAGTTGTGTGTGTGATTTTTCTCTCCTCTGAAGCACTGGATTTCAGCGCTGTGGTGCGTGCTGGGCAGTGTCACCAGCTCACTGTGGGACTTGACCTTGTCCAGTGGAGGAACAGGCGGTGGTTGGCGTGTGTGTGTGCCGCCATTGCAATTAGCCAGCCCTGGGAGATCTTAAATGAGGAGACAGAAATCATACTGCGCTCTGCGATGTCTTACTCCTATTGTAAAGCGGCTCCCTGAGACACCCACTCTCACAGCTCTTCTCTCTTCCTCATTACTTTGTAGGCAATAAAAGCAAAATATTACCTGTTGGTTGTCAAGGTATCAAGCCTTAGAGGGGACTTTTTCCCCTCTTTCATTTTTTTCCCCCAAGTAGTATCACGTCTTGGGATTTTTAGACACTAATTGGATTTTTTTTTTACTATTGTGAATATTATTTTATGAGGTGAATACGTCTGCATTCCTGAGTGCTGTGGGCAATTTATACCTGCGCAAGTTATTACCTGCTCTTGCACTGATTTGGCCAAATGGATCAGAACAGTACATCTATCTGAAGTAGTGTATTAATCAATAGTATATAGCACTCCTTGGCGCAGCGGTAGCATGATCTAATATGTGACACTGCACTTTCATGTGTTTCTCTTTCCAATATTGTAATTAAAGTAAATCACAACCTATGTGCTGGAGTTAATAGATATTTTTATTACACATGCTCAAAGACATAAAATGGTTGCTAGTTCTTTCTTCACTTGCAGCTATGTCTGGTCCACTTCGCTGCCAGGATTGCCTAGAGAATGTATAACCTGGATTATTGTTAGGATTTTAACAGGAAAGAATATATTCTTCAGTGACAGGGAAAGGCAAGTGAGTGAAAAAGGAGTGACAGACTCCTCCAGCGGGCAATGTCTCATATGCAGAGGATATTAATAGGCAACAGCGAGACAAGGATATAGTTCGGAGCATGGAGGGGCTGTGGCTGTTATACGTTAGAAGTAATAGTAGTAGAACTAATAATGATAATAATGACTTTATACAGGCAGACCGATTAGCTGGAACTTGGCACTACCCTTGATGTTCTTGTGGAAGGTGCCGCAAAACCTATAGTGAGCGTAAACTGCCTGGCCCTAATTAACTCCTAATTCAGTAGAGGAGATTTTCAGCAGCAAAGGAACCATGAGGCTCAAGCTGGGATATCCCATGTGTGCTTCATCCAGAGGGAAACTGCCCAGCGGTGGGTTATCGGCACCGCTTCCTGGAGCATCCCTGAAGCCGCTGCTCTTTCGTGTGCTGTCTGGGCTGGTTCTGCCTCAGCAGCACTGCGAGGGAACGGTCTCAGCTGGTATGTTTGTGGGGCACATGCGGCAGCAAACCTCAGAGAGTGTGATGCACTTTTCTCTGTGTTACTGCAGCCATTCCTTATTCTCATGTTTTTGTCTTTTTTTTTCTTTTTAATCATTTCTGGAGCAAAGTGTGTGGTTGGTAAACAGTGTGATACTCTGACAAGTGGAAGCTTATATTTCTGATGATTTATTTGCATATCTTGTAAATAGGTAATCTTTTTTTCCCTTTTCAAGGTGGTATGATTTAGTTGCAGAGAGATTAGGGAGCTTATCTGAACTCATAGAGGAAGTCTGGTGTTCTGAGGCTTAAACCTTCATAATCAGAAATGTTACTTCCTCCTGTGTCTCCCTCAGCTTATAAGCAATAGCAAAGCCTTGCAACAAAACCATCAAGCACTCAAACCAATAATATGTATCCACACAAGAAGTCTGTACCCCAATCTAGTAATATCTGTAATGACTTAGATGCAAGGTATAGCTGGGGATTAATGACTAGCTGGCATTAATGGGCCTCAGATCATCAACCGCTTCTCTGTTGGTCATTAATCCCCAGGAAATAGTCTGTGCTGAAACTACTATTGCTTAATTAGAACATGGTTGGCCAGTTGCAGCACAGCACTGTCTATGGCTTTTGGGGGAATAAAAGGAATAAACTGTCCTTATGAACCTGTTGAGTATGAGATGGATCTTCTCCCATTTACGGGATGTGTGCCTCTATCTAGAGACAGAGCGCATCCTCAGGGTTAGGCTTGATGGTGCATTGGCTGGACTCTGTCTCTTCGTCTTTAGACTCTCTTTCTCTGGCTCAGGACAGCCTTTATTTCATTTCAAGGCAGATAATTCTACATTCCTTTAGAGCTGCTGGTAAGGTCTAAATGGCAGTGAAGTGTATTTTCTCAGATATGGTACAAGTATATTTTTTAATGGAAAGTATCAGTTTTAAGTCACCTCATTTGCCATGGTGCAGTAGCATGGACTCTCCCCTTTTTCCACATTTCATATTTATTCATTCCATTTTTCTTGCTGGTTTAGAGCCATAAGGGAAATACATTTCACCTGTAGTTTTCTGAAAAGAATGAAGGGGATTCAATCCTTGCCCAGCTTGGATAAACATCCATGTGATCCTCCCTTACCCTAAGATATGGAAAAGAGAACTCCTCCTTTACATTTCAGAAGTCTTTAACCACTGTTCAAGCCCTAGTTTAAAGAAGATACTGGGTCGTTCCTTCTACTATGTCAGCAGCGATATTAATCATTCATCGTATCCCCAAACAGCATAAGCATAGTTGTACATGCTAAAAATCCTATCCAAAGCCCAGTGAAATCTTTCTGAGTTTTTCAGTGGTTTTGGATCAGGACCTAGAAGCACCTGGATATCATGAATCAAGTGCTATAGTTTCTACCACTCTCTGCTGGGTATGAGATTTGTGCTGTCCATGGGATCTATTGTAATTAAGATCACTCTTCCGAACCTCAGGCTGATCTTTTGTTTTAATGTAGTTTGATGGCCTAGGTATGCAAGCCTGTACTTCTCTGCTTTTCATTATCCATGAATAGCATTTAATGCCAAAACAGGGGGGAAGACAAGCTTTTTCCACAGCCTTATGTGAAATACTTAACATTTAGACGTCTTTAGAATATACTACACACACATTCCACTTTTACAAGACCAATATAACACTTTCAAAAGTTTTATGAATTCCAGGATGTAACCAGAGTACTTGTTAGCCTGTTTTGAATAAGCCATAATGGCTTGGCCCCGAAGCTGCATAGTTAGCAAATCCCTGCTCTGTTTATGAGCAGTAGTTTTGACCAGGTCGTTGAGAATGGAGTGTGATCAGTCTCCCCACAGTCTCTCCACGGGTATGTCTGCCCAGTTCAACCTAGTTAAAATTTTAGGAGCAGTAAATGGGGAGATCATGAGTATGAGGTGATATTTTAATCTATATTTCCAGGCTCCTTGAATCCTGCATCACTAGTTATTCTCTAAATGCTTTCCATAAGAGTACAACCACACAGCTGCCAGGACAGCAACAAGTTGGAACCTGCATCGCATATCTATGGCTGGAGGTTATGGAAAGTGATCACAGGACAGGCTAATTCTGCTTTCCATGCTGGCGTCCGCAAATACTGTGACACTGCTAGAAATTATAATGCGATTTGAGAGCTGCACATCTGATGGTGGTAACGTCTCTTGGGAGGCACACAGATATTTTGGATTTTTATTTAAAGATTTGTAGGCACCAAGGAAAAAGAAATGTGTAGAGGTTGAGTGAAAGGTTGACCATTTACTGTGTAAATCACAAGTCAGGACAAGGTAACCAGAGGTTACTTGCTTTATTTCGTGCATCCCACATGTGTTGGAGGAACTGCACAAGTTGTATACAGATTTCATTTGAAAGTTTGATTGGAGTGATGGTATGCAATGCCCTATTGCACTAGAATGAAGAGGTGTATTTATAAATCATAGTTACTTTTCAGGAAATATTTAACATTTTATCAAAATCCTTAAAAACAAACTTCATCTGTTTTCACTGAGAATTTGAGTCCATCTAATCAGAATATTAAGCAGTAAGTAGATATGAATTTAATGTCTGTAATATAACTTGTAATTTTCAATGAAAAGAACCAGTAGCAGATGCTGCAGTGCAGCATTTCACAAAATGTTCACTACTCTTGTGTAGCTTCCACAGTTCTGGTATTTAAACCAAAGTATGGTGTTTTTGTCTTGTAAGGGCAAGTGTGTGCTATGGTTGAAGCTCTTTCCGTGCAGAGCCAGCAAAGTATCTAAGCACCACTGAAATGTTGGTTCCACCATAGTTCAGAGATTGAATCTGTATTTAAATAGTGTGCAGGTGATAGGCTGCTCCTGTGGCAGCGAGGAGAAATCCATCCAAATAGAAATAGTCCCTAAATGCCTTGTTGATGACTCTATTCCTTTCTGCCTCCTGGCCTGTGGAACAGTCTTTATTTCATTCAACTTCTTTCTTTCATGTCTTACCATCCATGTCTTCATTAGAGTTACGAGGAAGAAATTCAATGATATTTTGCTTTGAGATAATCAGGTCTTTGGACATTTTGTCTTCCCACTTTTGAATTGTGGCACTAAGGGTGTTACACAGGGAATCTCAGTCCTCTTCTCCCAGACCCTTTCTTACTTAATACTGATACTGTGGGAGACTCTGCCTGCTTGGCAGTGTTTTCCTCCAGCTGAGAGAGGTATATCCTTTAGCAATTTGATCATTTCTGTAGAGCATCGTGAGACTTGCAGTCTGAGACTTTGATTGATTCCTGGTATTTGAGGTGGGCTGCAATTATGAGACAAGAACCGACCTGATAAATGGTCGATCTGGTTATCATTGCATTGGCCACTCTCTATAGCTCATGTTTCGGAGTAGTGAACTGTAATAATGAAGCCTGCAGATCGCAAGGCCCCTGGATCATTACGATAAGATCTATATTTGACCAGCTAGAGCACTGTGTCCTAGCTAGCAGTAGAAAGCATTTTGTTTAATCCATTTATATTGATGTAGCCAGAAGAATAAAGCATCTACAAGTATCCTGAGATTACTTGATATTCTAGAAGCAGCCTCTTTCACAAATTTATTTATGTTTCAGTCACACAGAAGTGGATCCTAGCTAGGAGACAGAATTCTGTTACCCAGAATAATATCTAAATTCCTAGTGAAGGAGATTGTGGTTTTTGCAAGCTCTTTGGGATGAGTTCTGTAATAACTTTAGATTGGCTATAGCAGAATAGACTAGAGACTCAAACACTGCCAATACTAATCACTGTAAAAGTGGTGTTTTCTTTATTCTTTTTTTTTTAAAGCTATATATAATCAACAGCTCCTTGCATTGAACTTTCTGAACGGAGACAATATACGTAGATTTTTAACATGCCTCACCTTCAGCATTGCTGGCACATTATAATGTGGTATTTCATTCACTAATGTCCTACTTTTTTCTTTATCATTTCCTGAACAATGATATCAACCTATTAAAAGAATGATAAGAAAAGCGGAAATAAAAAGAAATTCTTCTAAAACTGTCTTCTGATTAAATAAAAAGGATAGGCGTTAACTATGGAAGATAAAGAATGTTTCCTTTTTGAATACTAGGTGTTAGGGGCACGTGTGATCTTTTTGTTCAGTTTGTGAAGCAACTGATGCAGTAAGAGTCCTTATCCCCAGCCAGAGTTCACAGATCCAATCACAGTATAAAGAATAAATAGTAGCAGTAATGTGGCATTTAGGATCTAAGTGGCTGTTATGCTCTGACAGATCTCTCAACCTTCTTAGAGTGCCATTTGGGTTATATAGTTATATAGTATAAATGCAGAGATGCACACATGAAATTTCTTATAATATTCGGGAGTCACATACTTCTGTTGCTATCCTTAAAAACAAAGAGACATTCAAATCTAAGTGGGAAACCAGTAATTTTTATTTGACTGGGATTTTCCTTTTAAATAACTGTATTTTGTTTCTACACATAGCTTTGGCATAGTTCGGTAAAGGTAAGTAATTTACATCAAGGCCCCTAATCTCCATTCCCTTACACTTCCTCCCCGAGAAAACCTCCAAACAAATATAAAATCAAAAACCCCAAGACCTTTACTCTGCAGCTTCCAATGCCTAAAAAGAAACAACTGTGGCTTAAGGAATGAGATCCTAAAAGAAAACAGTGCAATAACTCTTCCCTAACTCAGTCCACTTCTTCAGCCACTGTCAATTACTCATACGAAAACCAATTTTAAGTGTATTCTTCAAGGTTAAGTTCCCCCGAAGCTTGTGGACTGCTGCCAGGGGCTGTGAACCCTTCATGCAGGTCACTCGGTATCTGAATCTTCTGTTGCAAATCACTGCTCTCCCCATTACTCCTTTGGCATGTACCTGATTTGGTTGACATTTCCATAATTAATTTATAACAGCAATAACCCTGAGATAAGCCTATTTATAGATTTGTGCAAGCTGTATAAGACTATAGATAAAATCTTGGTTCATTAACATATTTAAAGTACTTGGGAGACTTTTGCCTGATAGTGTAGTTGGTGTGATTATCAAATTATACGACGAAAAGCTCAAGTGTTTAATGTGCATTCAGTGCCTATAAGATGGTTTCCACTTGAGATCACAAGGGTAATGCAGGGTACAGAAGTCCCGTCCTATCTGTTGACCCAGGTAGTTCTGTATACCGCCATGCATTGTATAGTTCGGTAAGGCAATTGCTCCTTTTCACATATTTCCTTTCAGTAAATTTATGAATTCTTTGCATCCAATGCTCTGCAGTTATTTTTCTCCTTTTGTCATTGACATCGGTGCGAAGTCTAGGGTAAAATAGTGCCGAATCAGAAATATACTCATTCAGCTCTCCCAGGTGTAAAAGTTATTTTATGGTTTGCATGCAAGAAAGAATTTGATTGTATGCATTTTTTTTCTCTAAATCATCTACAATATCTGATTTTTTTTTTTTTGGTAACGCAGAATGGGATTGTCTTTCCAAAAGTCACAGACAATCTGCATATGAAAAAATGTTTTTTCTCTGTCTACACTGTGCACGTAGGAACTTCCAAGAGTACCAAAGTAGGCTGAGTTAAAGAGAACAAATGAAGGCTGTGGCAGCAGGACGGAAATTACGGGCAGTGAAAAAATATTCAGTTTGTGAGTTAAGATAAAGAATAGAGAGGGCAAAATAAGTGAGGTGAGTGTTGCCTTTCTAAAAATACGATTCAATTTCTGTCATGGCTCAGTACTGAAATACACCCTGATGAGCCCCTCCTGAGAAAGACATTCCTAAGATATTTTACCACAAACAGAAGTCTTGCAAGAAGACTCCAGTTTCTCAAGAGGCCGCACTGAAATGGCGATAAGAGTGCCTTGCCTCTTCCTGGGCGAGGAGCAGGCTGGTGCCTCTTGACTGGTTGCACTCGATGCTACCGATGCTGTAAGATGGGCTCTTGGTGATTGATGGAGAGTCATCTTTTGTCCATCTGCACAGGTAATTGCGAATCTGCAGTTGGCTGTGCGGCAGAGTTGTGCTTGTTACAGACCTTAAGATATTTAATTTGTAAACACTTAATAAAGCATAGCCTACAGTAGCTTGGCTAGTCTTATCTGTCAACCAAATAAAAATCAATATGTCCCAGGGGTATAAGCTATGATTGTCTGGGCTGCGGAGTCTAATAGGATTAAGTGTTTGGGACACTATCTAACATTACAGTCCACAATCCTAGTTAGAGAAAGTTAAAGACCGGCTTGCCACTGTAGCAGGCATGATTGCTTAGGGGTCTGAAAAATCATTAAAGCTTGTCCTCTTAAACGTTGATTGTTCCCTAGTGATTTATTGACAAAACACAAAAAGTGCTCTATACTGCACTCTAATTATATGTATGAGGCTAGGAAATCTCATGGGAAATTAAATAAAATTTACAGCTTGATGGTTTTATGCTCTTGGGAGACATACCTTCTTAATAAGATCTTATAGCTGGGAATATTTATGAGGTTAAAATCTGTGGGCTTGATCAAAGACCTAACCTTCTCAAAGGGAGGGGCCTTTGTTTTTTTCTTTCAGTAAATAATTTCAATGAAAAGCAAGGTATGCAAAAACTGTAATAAAGGGATATAGCATGAATTACCAAGTCATTCTTTTCAATACCTGTCAATAGGTGGTACTTCAGAGGTAGAGAATGAAACAGGGCAGCTGCATGCCCTTTCTGACCTTGTGAAATTGGTGTGTGTCCGTTTGCAGTAGGTTATCCATGACATTCCTGAGGTGGCCATGTGAGCCCACTCAGAAGCTCTGAAGGCAACTAACTATGGGCAGTCTAAGGCTTTCTAGCTGGGAAAAGTGGTTTATAGATGTGTATGTGCATACTGCTATGTATAGTTTTCTCCGGTGAGTAAAATAATTCCAAATACAGAGAGACTCCAGACTCATTACGCCCAAACCTGCAGATCTGCAGCCTGAGCCATTCTTAATGAAACTTGGGAGCCCAAAGCCCTTGGGCATGTGTAAAAATATCATCTTGATATTTGGAAATGGTCAAATATTTCATGTGATCACTTGTGTTATTGGACATTTTGTTTTAAATTGTTACTTTGAATCCGAATGGGGCTAAGTCAGAGAAGGATGTCAGTATGGCGAGAATAGTGTCACCAAATTCCCTCACGCGTGGACGCTAAATTTGTGCAGATTTAGCTGTATAAATAAAAGAAATGTGTCCTTTTTTCACATCCTAGAGCAATGATGGGATAACGCACCTAGAGTCAAAGGGGGTAACAAAATTGGTCAAAAATCCCTTGTGAAGTTTTTAATGTTTTATTAAGTGGGACCCTTTGGAAGTTGGCCTAGTAGTAAAAGCAAGAAGACTTTCCTAGTGGCCCTTCAATGTAAAGGATAATTAATATAAAGGACAATTCTCTCTAGGCCCTGAAGCAGTTTTTGATTAAGGCACTTAACTGGGACTTTGGAGAATTAGGTGTACCGCTTGATTTTGATGTAGAGCAGCTTTGTGATATTGGGCAAAGAATCGCATCTCTCTGTGCCTCAGTTTCCATTTATAGATAGGATTGTGATACTTTCCTTATCTCCCTTTTCTGTTCATACCGTATTCTCTTTGAGGCAAGGATGATACGCCAGGCTCCAGCACACCGGGTCTCAGCAGGGGACTCTGTCTGTTGTTATTGTCACAGCCACAACATGGGGGTTATCCTTTATCTCTGTAACTTCTGAATGTGTACAGTGATAACTCTCACCAACTTTTCCCTGCCGTCACCTTCCTCTTGTTCCACAATGAAAATGGAAACAGCTTAATTAGAATATGTTTGACAGGGATCCACAAAGAAAAGATGCACGCTCTCCCAGTTGCACGAGTCGATTGTGATTCTGTTGCTAATCAGGGGGAAAAAAAAAATATATAGATAGATAGATATCTTTCCTGGTGCCCTTTTGTCCTATATGATTAAAAAGGCAAGGGGAGGGCAGAGCAAGGAGAAGCGTGTCACCTCCCCTCCTGTCTGAGAGATGGGGCGTAGTAATCCCTGCTCTGGACTCTGGTTTCTCATCGCACTTAGCTGGTGCAAATCAAAGGTAGCTCCATTAAAATGTATGAAAATACTTTGATGCAAAATAGCTTGACATTAAATGTAAGGAGAATAAGCCTCTGTATATTAGCTGCTCCTTCCCCCAAATCCTTCTAAATTCAGCAGGGCACGTGAATCAGATTTGTGTTCCTACAAGGCTGCCTTTTCATGTAATATTTCCAATCATTTATCCAGCAGACTTGCCTAATTTTTTATCCCCCCGCCCCACACTGCTCCTCCCCACATGCACACACCTTATTTTTGCCCTTCTGCATACAATGAAATGTCTGATCAGTTCAGAGAGAGCTTAGAAAGCCTGTGCCTGGGATGAAGGAGAAATTTATTAGTGAAAGACAAGACTCCCTGATAATCAGGGAGTATTGAAATCCCTGATTTAATTTGAATATGGTATGGAGCATGTCTCTTCCTGCCTTCATTACTGGAAAGTCTGTGCCTGATAATGTATCTTTTTACTTAAGGATATTATGCTGGGGAAAAAATGCTTGATGGGCCACTCTAGCTGAGGTGAAAAGGTTTTGGTATGTTTTAATAAAGATGGATATCACTAAGAATGTTTGAAATATGTGGAAGTAAGATTTGTTACAAGTTACAAATCAAAGCCTAAAAATGTCACTTATCTCCTAATGATACTTCTACACAGATTATTAATTTCATTTTAGGAGACCAATGAATGTTACATTTTTATGACATTGATTAAATGTCTCACTGCCGTCCCCCCATCCATCCTTTTCATTTTCAAAAATCCATATCCGACTTTAACAAAACCCAGCTCATAAATTTGTGTTTTACTGCTCACCAAAGCAGAGTTGGATAGCAATCCGCCTGCTAACTTTGTATTTGCACTCCTCTTATCTCAAAGAATCACTGCTCTGGCTTTCTTTTTTTTCCTATACGAACAGTATTTCAGATGTGAAACATGTTTTTCAATATTTGCTCGCTATCTAACATCTAGAAATGCGTTTCGGCGTAGGCAGTACGGCCAGCTCCACCAGGGCTTTCAGAAAGGGGCACGGGAGGTGCTGCTCAGCAACTCGAGGAAGATCTCTGGAAGGGAAATGTTGGGGTTGCTCCTGCGTCTCCCTGTGGGAGCTGCACCTCCAGCGCTCTGCTTGCAGGCGGGGATGCACCCTGCAAGAGAAGAGGTGTGTAGATATCCCTCCATTCACTGATTGATTTGCCTTGCTCCTTTCCTCTGTGTGCTTTGGCTGACATTTGGGCAAATTCCATTCGGTGCCAGACCTGTAAGGACATTTATTGCATTTTTGTTCTCCTGCAGACTTATTCTTGTAATAGCGTTTGAAGTTGTGTGAGGGAGACGGACAAAAACTTCCCGTCCCTTCCCCGCCCAAGTTCCCCGACCCCTCTCCTACCCGCAGTACAGCTCTGCCTCGGCCTTACCACTGCCCTGTTTGTAGTCTCGTGATCTCAGATGGGTAAAAAAAAACAATAAGGAAAACAAACTACGCTCAGCTCCAGTGAGAAGTGAGAGCCTTCATCTTAACTGTCGCTAACTTCCAGTGCACAGTAGGATTTGGTATCTTGAACGCTATTGCGCCGCTGGGAACAAAGTCAAATTAGCAACAGTTCACATCCAATACACAAAATCTAAAGAGAGCAGCAATGTTCAAAGAGTGTCTAATTGATATTGATTTTAACCTGCTTGTCTTAAACGTTGCTTCTGTCTTTGAAATAAGTTACTCAGCTGCCGGGCTCCGCGTCCCTCAGCGCCGGGGTGCGAGCGGAGGCTGCGGTGCTGCGCCAACCCCTCCGCGCGGGGCCCTCGGGCTGCTACAGCTGGAGGTGGAGGCAGGCGGAGGGTTGTCTCACAAGGTTTCGCTCTCTGGTTTTCTTAGGGTGCTGTCTTCATTAGGGATGATCACAGCTTCGGGCATATTAGATATTGTCCAGCCTCGGCCTGCTGTTGTGAAAGAAGAGCCACGTTGCCAAGACCCAAAATTAGCAATTGGACGGAGACAGTCCAACCGGTTCACCTCCCCAGTAGACACATCCCTTGGAGATGTTGCCTTTAGAGACAGCTCAAATAATCTGAAGTGGTCACTGCTAGGCAGCTCCCATGTGAACCCACAGGCCAGATCGTAGGAAAGGGCCAAGCATGCTGAGCCCTCTGTCAGCCCCGTGGCCAGCCGAGCTCCTCGGGGCTGTCCTCAGGTTCCCCCAGCTCGGTGTCCGCAGCGCCCGTGGGGAGAGGCTCGCTGCGCGCAGGGAGGACGTGGCAGCGCGCACCGTCTCCGTGGTCCCTTTTCCCCTCCTCCCTCTTCCCTCGCGTCACACGCTCAGACACATGGGATGTTTCATAAAGAAAAAATATGGCATGTTTACAGAGAGAAATTTCAAGAAGTGTTAATTTAATATGCTAAAGTGTTCCCTTCAGCATTTTACCTTTGTTGTTGTTTTCACAAAACAGCCAAGACTAAATAATGAGCCCAGAGCTGTGCCCTTTGGTAGTGTGATACCTCATTACCCACGAGCGGCCTCCATCTGCCCTCATGGCTGCACAGGGAGCCATTACGATTATGATGGAAATCTCAGAAGCCATTACCAAGATGCAACAGAGGGCCTACTGCAGACAGCCTAATGGACTAATTTGTAATTGGGAGAGGGAAATGACTTAGCGAGCTCAGGCTTGGTTTTGATGAGTGTGGAAGTGCGCATGCTAAATGTGATAAATGAACAGGAATGCTTGTTTGCGCAGTGGGTTTTACAAGGCCTTCAATCTCTCCTGGGGATTGGAGGCGTGCTGACAAGTCTTGAGAAGCGAGGAGGAAAGGGCTCAGGGGAGGCGAGGAAGATGCAAAGAGAGTAGCTAAGGATAAATCGGTGAGGAAAACTAATGGCAATAAAAACCCAAGGAAATGGCTGTGTCTGCCAGGAAAGCAGTAATTAGGATGCTTTTTGCGTGCATATCTTTAGCCATTAAAATCGAAAATGAGAGTGCGCCATGGCATTTGCGAAGTTAAAAAAGAAGAAAAGAAAATCCCACATAGAGTAAAAGGCAAGCAGTGTTTTAAAACTGCAGCTTCTATCAAAAAGTGCAGCCGGGCTTGTGATCAAGCCCGTTTGTTTAGCGCAGAGCGGTTAGATACCACTGGTGTGACAGATGAAGGGATTCCTCCGCCGATGATCTTTCACAAAGCTGTGCCTTCAGAGAGAGGTTCGATTGCTGCTGCCGCACAGCGTTAAAAGTCCTGCAGTGCCTCTGTGGCAGCGGCGTTGCCCTTGCAACGCACAAAGTTAGAGAGAGATTCAAGCATCCCTGTCGGCGAGCAGATCAGAGGGGATCACGTCCCTCTCTCCCAGCATCATGGCATCTGGTCCCGGGTTGTGACCGAGCTGTATGGAGGCTTAGGTTGCATTGGTTTGAGTTTTGCAGTCTGTAGGAGACATCATGCAAATACATCTCCCTGGGTCTCTCCTTAAAAATGGGGTTTGGCTGGAAGAACCTTTGGGGGTCTTTGTGCTCAGTCTGTTACAGTACTGCCACGCGATAGTACGTGCATTGCCTTGAGTTTCACGTAGTATCACTAAATCGTAAAGATTGCCTCGAATATCACGTGTACATAGATTCAGACTGCATGTGGCCCGGACATTTGGTTTCCTCCTGTGGTTTCAGTTTATAGCAGGCCAGGATTCATGCCAATCACTCTTAAGTTTGTTCTTAGACGAATTTTGTAAGGCTCTTCAGCACCTTTTGCCGTGATTAGAGTTCACTTCTCTCTGGTTTAACATCCTTTGCCTATTTGAGGCATATAATAGGGGCGAGTGGTGTGAGCACCTCTGCGTGGCAGTGTTTTGAGAGGGTGGCACCCGTTTTCTTCCCAGGGGAGGGCCCTCGGCCATTTAAGGCTTCAAAAATAACCACCATTATTTAAAAATACATCTGGGTGTGCATAGATAACCAAAGAAAGTGCAAAGTAAAAGTAGATGGGTAAGAAACATCCAATGAAGAAACACGTATGTGGTAGAAATACCCTACCTCAAGTCCAGCGATATGATTTTGTTTGGTTTTTGTCAGCTACTGAGAGAAATCCCAGAATCCCTCAGACTCGCTGGACATTGCAATGCATCTAATGAATGCATTACAATAACTTCTGCATTTTTAGTTAAATGGCACGAGACTTTTTTTTCCTTCCCCTTCTTCTCTGTTTTCTCCCTGGGAACATGTAATATAACATTATTGCTAGACAAGGAATCATTTATGGCATAAAGTTGCCTTGCTTTAAGACGCTAAAGGTACAAACCGTTATCCGTTATGAGCTATAGACTTTTTCGGTTTACATACATTTATCATATTGAAGGGCAGATAATGGGCTGCCATTGTTCCTGGCACAGAGAATATAAATAAAGCCAACTGCCATTCAGCGGGCTGAATTTATGTATTTATTTATTTATTTATTTGTTGTTTGTTTATTTTTTATTCTTGTTTGCAGACTAACTAGGATGTAATGAGGAAAACCAAGAGCAGAACTTTTGTTCTTCCAGCCCGTAAATACCATGGTTATCTCATGGAGTAAAGTCAGGGTTTATGACTGCTTGCATTTGCAGCTGCTCACTCTTAATGTGAGTAGCGTGCTTTGAGGAGGGTGGCAGCATGTGACTCCAGAGTGCTATTCCTGACTTTCTGACCCTAAACAAATCATTTAATCTCTGAGTCTCTCTTGACGGAGTTTACAGTTCCATCTGTAAATAGGATATGTTAACATTGTCCTGCTTGGAAGTCTGTCATGAGGCTTTAATTCATCAATATTTGTGAAACTCTTTGAGCTGCCATATAAATACAAGTCATTAATATGTCTTATCTAAAAATCTATTTAGGTTCAATCTTAATACAGATATGTTCTAGGTAACTTTGTTCTGTTGCTAACAATCTTTAAAAATCATTCCAAAAAGAGTTATGAAAGGGTCTACTAAAATTGAGTGCATCTTAAAAAGAAAATTTAAATCTCCTTAATGTTCTGACTGTGGTCATAAATGAGGAATGTTGTTCCGCAATAATTCATACCAGATCTGTGGGCGCACAATCACGTGCTTTCGTATTAACCAGAGCGCACAATGTGGAGTGTACACCAGCTTCGTGGCTTTTTGCTGGTCTTGTGCAAGCTGCAAGAGGACAAATAATGTAATTTCGTTTTGAAGACCAAAGAAAAAGAAACTACTTTCTTCACAACTTTACTCTGCTTTAAAACAGTGGGTCGTTGTACTTGAATAAGAGCACAAAGATGGAGCCTTTAGGTAACAATAATGGAAACTTGCTCCCTCTGTGTGCTTTACCTGTAACTATTGCCTCGTCTTCCTTGCTGTCCCCACGTCACTCCCTGGCTTTTCTTCTCGTTGAAGTCAGCCCGGAGTCTGCAAGTATATGCTACTGCCTTGGTACGGGGTATAGGTTTCATAAACGCCATATTATTGGGGCCCTTATCTATAAAGTCTTCAGTGCCTAAAGCCTCTTCTTTAATGTCCGGCTACGCTGTGCATAACACAACAAACCTCTGATGAATATTAAAAAATAATGTTAAAAATAAAAATGGAAAGTAGTTGATTGATCGAAATACGTACACAGAAGCCTGAAAGTTAGATGTAGCCAACAGTATTTGACCTCATAATTAAATTGCTTGTAAATATGTATGGATATATTAAAGCTTTTACTGTCAGTTTTCAAGAGATTCACAGTGTTGAAGAAAATAACATTTACGTGAATAACTTTTTGTCATTGAGTGGATACGTTCAACTAGAGCTGCCAGACAAAAGGGCCGTCTTAGGAGAGCTCTGAAGGAGATGGTGCGTATGGGAAAAGCCCTCAGACGCTATATGTCATTCTTTCACTCACATCTCCCCCTCACCATGACTTCGTCTTTCCATTTTTTCTGCTTTCCTTCTTTCCTGTCCTCTAGAACAGGCTTGCAGCCACCAGTGAACTAGAACTGCTGTGTTACTGATGCATGACCAACTATTTCTGTCTCTCTCCTAACAAGTGGAAACCGAGAACAATACCATGCGGATCTTCATTCAGTGTAAATCTGCAAAATCCTAATGAGCTTAATGATACTCTATTGATTTACACCAAATAAGAAATTAGTCTGTCATTGTTGCAGACTACACAAAAGCATGAAAACATCCTTTTGACTGGTGGCTTGCTCACATATGTGTTTATTAGCATTTTCCCCTTTCCTTTTAGTTCTGCATTTTACTACGAGTGTCACTCCAAGAGCCTTGTTGTTAGGGATGTGGAGATTTGTCTTGGCCCGTTTCCACGGTGACACCTAAGAAAGAGTCATTTCAAGGCGCTGACCTGTCCTGTGTTATTTCATATGTGTGAAACATCAACATTTTTACTCCTTTGGTGTTTCCTCAGAACACAGAGGTACATAAATGGTTGGAGTCTTTAATAAATAGACATGTGTGGGTGCTGTTTTTATTGGTATGATGCCGGTGCGGTAACAAAAGCATCACAGTTATACAAGGCACCTGGGAGCGAGTAAGGGAGAAGGAAAAGAACTGCGCAGTATAAAGCAGTCTTTTCTCTCATAAATAGCTGGCTGAAAAATAACTCGGTGAAATATAAAAATACGACAGTGCAAGTGCGTGTGTGTGTGCGCATGCGTATGTGAGTGACGGTACGTCCAGCAGAAAACTGGCTTTGAGACCTAAATGCTGAACTACCTGAAGTGGAGAGGTTATAGCTTATTCCCAGCTCTGCTTACTGGGTCGCAGAGAGCAGCTGGAGCAGAAAATTATGTGCAGGAAGGAGCGAGAGGCTGGGAGGGTGAGGCCGAGGGTGCACTGACGCCGCTGGCTGGAGAGCGATAACTGCTGGGTGACCTGCAGATGGAGGTGCTTTCCTGGTGGTGCGCTGGTGGAAAGCCTGGCCAGAGGAAAGGACTTGTAGCAGTGTTGAAGGGACTTTTGGAGAGAGTCCTAACAAAACATCTGCATATAGATAGTAAACTGGCTGAAAGGGTAGCATAGATAGGAAGTCTCTTCTGCAGATATTTCATATGCAGACTAGAGGGGGAACGCACTAAGGGAAGGAATATACATTTTTAATGACTGCAAATGGGATAGATCTCAATGTTACATTTATTTTGTAAGACAGCAACTCATTCCCCGGTGTTGGGGCATTTCTTTCACAGAGAAATAACAAAAGGAAACCTTGGGTTGTTACCATGCTTTCCTGAATTAGCATGTTCTGTGATTGTTTTCCACCTTGTGATCTGTTCTCGTTGCAGTTAATAGCTTCAAATACAGATTACAAACCTCAAAGTTTTGTGGTATATACTGCACATAGGTGATATGCATACATTTTCCTTTTTTACTCATTTAGACATTTTGGTACATCCAGGAATCGGAATAGCAGACAGTTCCTTTAAATGAGAAGGGGAAATGTGAGGTGTCTAGGAGAGGGAGGGCCTAATTTTAAGTGCTAGTCAACTGCAACCACTGATAATCTGGAGCCTGTTCAAACCCATTTAGAGAACCGTTGAATTTTTAAGTGCCTTTTGATTCTCTCTTTCATTTATTTTAACTGATCTGCAGGGATTAGGAGCTTGGTAGGGGAACACCATAATGCTTGCCAAAATGTGTGAATAATTAGAACGCCAACGATGTGTGCCAGATAGGAGGGGAGTATTCACACTTCTGATTAGATTCACTGAAATACTGTTGTAAATCATGGCTGCCAAGGTAACTTAGAGCTGTGTTAAGTTTCTGCTGCCACAGGAGCCAGCTGTGGTGCGGCAGAGTCTGTCTGCCTCCAGCCATAGGGGGGGACATTTGGAGGAGATGATTGATTTTGCTGTGAAGCGGGAAGGGCAGAGATTTGAAGGTGTGATGTCACACAGGCTGTGCAAATAAGCTTTAGATGCTACCACCTGTATGCTTACTACTGACGATCAGGTGAATAGAGGACAGGTTACTGTTCAAATTCTGTAGATTCACCAGTGTTACGGGGATCTTTGCATTTCTCAGACCAGCCTTTTGACAAATGTCAGTAGTAGGTGCAATGGCCGAGGGAAAAAAATAGTGATATAGGATTTATCTGGCATCCCTTTTCCTAATCCATAACCCTCAGGGAGTTGCAAGGAAGAGCAGCCCCTTCCTGATGCTCTGCAGCACTCCTGCATGCAGCCAAAGTGCAGTCTTGCATCGTGGTCCTGCCTCCTCGCCACCCCGTGTTCACCCCAGGGCTGCCTGGAGCGTCTGGTGGCCACCAGATTGCAATGCTCAGCAGCTATTTTACAGGCAGATTATATTATTGATGCAGAAAGTTGATTAAACTCCCAGATATCATCTTTAAAAATATGTATATATAACTTGATCATAACTGTGCCTTTCCTTTCGTGTGATCCCATTTCCACACATTTGGTCCCAGAGGCAACATGCATCAGCGTCAAAAGTAGAAAATGGGAGTCTGTTCTCGAATCAGGGGGTGAGTGAGTGCTAGAGCTCACTGGAGCATTAAATCACACCTACACGTAGTTCAGCTCGCCCCTGTGATCTTAACAAGTGCTACACTTGCCAAGGAGAGAAAGCACACCTCAAAGTTAACGGCTAGAAATTCCATGTGAATGAAGCACGCCCAGGATAGTAGCTCATACAGTCTTGAGGAGCTCCAGCTGTCATGTTGCCCTTGGACTTTCTGGTTGGGGAGATGGTGCAGGGCATGTCTCTGCTGGAAGGGCTATATCTGCTGACTCTTCAGTAAGCCTCCAGCAGTGCTGTGTCCCGAGCGCCCCACTCCAGGCCAAATAACCCTGTCTGCACATACCTCCCACATCCCCTTCTTGCTCGTCCTTTGGGGTGTACCTGCGTGAGGAGACGTAAAGCTCAGCAGCAGCAGAAGCAAAGTCACATTTCCCAGTTCCTGACGTCTCCACCCTGCTTCCTCCATCAGGTCAGTAAGTAAAGGCAAGCCCAGAGGTAGAGCTACTGAGTCCGCAGGGTTTTTTCTAAAACTGTAAAGTCCAGTATGGATGGGTTGGGTGCAGGGGGTGGAATAGATGGTGGAAGAGATTTTTTGGGGGCAACCTTAGCATGGATTCACATGGTATTTTCTTCTTGTCCGTAAAGCACTCTAAAGCTGTTCTTACAGCCGGCATAGCTCTATCCAGAAGTGTAACAGTGGAAGGTACTGTAGAGTCAGGGCATCATTCATGGTAAAGGAAAGTGCAAAAATCTGGTGAATGGTGTGACGTAGGGACTTACGTGGAAGTGTTCGCAAGATTTGATTGAAAGGGGGGGAACTTTGTGTTGCTATTTCAATGATGTAGAATTTGTATTGATTTTGCCTCCCTTTAATATGAAGCTTTTGTTTCTTTTGCTTTTAAATTGTCATTCTTTAACCACAGTCAGTTTTAGTCATGCTATTTTCCTATTTTAGTATGCCATTTTCCTATTTTTCCTCTTAATTTCCCTTTCTATAAATGGATTGCTTCAAAACAAAAGATTTTAAACAAATAAAATGAATTCAAATCTATATCCGTCTTTCAAAAAGTCTATCAAGACAGCAAGGAAAAAAGCCTTTTTAAAATAAGAAATGTTTGTTATTCCGGTGTTTGCAGAAGCTAATGTAGGACGTTTGAATAGGGCAAGGTTTCTTCTGCTGTAGTAACAGCTTTGTAGATCAGTGCAGTGTTGTCTGGAGATGCCCTTGTTTCTCTCCTCTGTGAGACAGAAACCCCCTTTGAAGTGAAACAGCAATACGGAGTACAAGGGTAAAGGATCATGAAACAGGACATGACAGAGGATGGCTTGTAACCCAAATGGAATGGAGAAAATGAGCAACACGTGAGGGATGTAAAGAGAGGGGAGAGACACATCAAAATCACCTAACCATCTCTGATGTCTTTAGAAATGGAGAGAGACAGAAGAAATAATACATATGACTCCCTTTAAATCATAAAAACTGTTTTTCACAATTCAGTGGAGGTATGAAGGAGATTTCTGTGGAAGGCTGTGATCCTTGTAAAGTCCCTGTGAATTGCTCAGTGCAAATTAACATTTGGCAAGGGGAAGAAAAAATACCTTCAGCATTGCTTGGCCTTTTAACTACATAGACAACTTGTTCGCACAATGAAAGCGTTCCTCTGTAAAAGGTCACAATCAATATTTGGCATCTTTGGTGCAATGTCCTCTCTCCATTGTGTCTTATGTGCCCAGTTTTACCTGTCAAAACCAGTTTAGCAAATTGCAATTCGTCTTGCTGTTGGAAGTCAAGAGAGTCTTTGCTCTCCTTCGCTGTTCCTACCCTCCCACCCCTGCTGCGGGTGCTCCGAGTGTAGGGTTATTTTTTGTGACAGTGCACAAATAGCTTGAACTGGCACACAGAAACATTTGGATCACTTCAAATTTTGTATCCAGACATCTGACTTCCAATGGCAATAAACTGGTGAGAGGTTTTCCTGTTGGACTTCCTGCCTTGATGTTGTCCAGCAAAAGAAACTATTCTTGGTAGAAGTCTGTTTAAAGACATTTTTTTTTCCTTTGCGAATCTAACAGACTGAGTGTTGTCAGAATAGTGAGGATAAGATGAAACTCTCCTGATGAACAGGTTAGTGGTAGGTGCCTTTGGGTGGATTGGCAGGATACTGGGCTAGGTGGCCCCTTGGTCCCACCTCCAGCCGCTCCTATGGTGCACCTTCCTCATTTTCCATACTGGCCCACCTGAAAGGGTGGCTGGGAATTCTGAGGTAGTGCTGCTTCTTGGAAAAGACTTGAAACATGGTGCTTTAAAATAATTTTTTTTTAATTCAATAAATTTATACATTGCGAGAATGTGCCTTACATATTTCAAAAGATTTATTGGTATGAGTCTTTTCTGCCAGCAGTATAAATTAGGAGTGATTTTACTGCAGTTGTGCTGCTATGAGTTAATCCTAAATGAGGAAAGACTCTGTGCCGTAAGTGTGTAGCATTTTTAAAGAGAGGCATGAGGGTGACAGTTCTAACAAAATCACTTTTAACGACTGGATTTTACCACTGCCACATTTTGAAACCCCAGCTCAGCCTCTGAAATCCTGTTTTATCCAGAAAAAGGGACTTGCTGGCCTGTCCGCTCCCATTGGCAGCAGCATGCGAGTTGCTAAGGATGATGGAGCCTAGGGCTTTGCTGGTGGGGAGTATTTTCCACATCCCATCTGCATCCCTGTAGAACTTGACCATTAGTCAGGCTACTTCTAAATGATGCATCTCTTTTAGAGATTTCTACTGATAACAAATGAAAGAGCGTTTTTTTTTCCTTACCTCATTATGCAGGCAGCTGTGTGACAGCGTTCTGACAAACTGTGTTATCTCAGGCTTCCAGCTGCAAGCTGTTCTCATCAATACTGCTGCGAACTGTTTCCTACTAACCCTTTCGCCTTTATGCCCATTTTTATCAGAATTTAATTTTAATGTGAGGACAGTCAAATATAATGCCAGATGTGGGAAGCAGATAGTTTCCTTTGTGTAAGAACATAGCAGGGGAGGTCTTCTAAAGGACCAGCCACACAGAGTGCGGAGGGACTGTGCTGCAATCATTATGTCTGATTCCTGTGGATTATTATTTTTATTATTATTATTATTATTCTAAAGTTGCCATTTCAACCTTTCCTCACATTTGCCTTGGCACTGAACTGGAAAGAGAAATTAAACAACAAGAAAAGAGCTGTAATTTAAAAGAAAATAAAAAAGGAAACGTGCATCCCTTGGTCCAAGTTCGCAGTGTGCTGGAAGGTGCTCAGTCTGCTTTTCTGTGGACTCCTTTCAGCTGTTCTGATGTACCAAAGAGAACTGCAAAACAGCTGCAGGAAAATCTTGTTTGGCATCTACTGAAATTACTATTTCTGAAAAATGTGACCTCGTTCCCTCAGGTAGAGCACCCCAACCTCAGCTAGGGAAGGTACAAGCAAATCTATGTATGCTCAGGCTACAGAAGGGTAGAATACATTTCCCTGTAGCACTGGGTTGTTTTTGCTTAGTTTACAGCACAAACAGAGCTGTATTTTGACAGATAGGCTGAATACTGTTGAAGAATCAGTTCCAGTTTTGCTCAATTGCAAGTGAAAAGAGCCAAGCCAAAAACAAGCTGCCCTTCACAATTTTTGTTCTGATAAGCAATGAAAAAATCAGCTTGAGAGAGGAATGCCCCTTTTTCCTCATCTTTTAGTCATCATTGTTATCGTCATAAATAATAGCTTGGTGCTGAGGCCTCCAGACTTATTTTGTATTTACTGTTACCTGCAGGAATTTCTCTGGCAAGGCTGGTTTAGGTGTGCCAGGCTCCCCATCTCCCCCAAGCCATAGCACAAAACAGCCTAACACAGCCTGCGTACCCATTTCATTTGGGGTTGTTACTTCCCAGTGGGGTATTCTACAATTAGCACTAACATCTCTAAATGAGTGGCGTGTACGATCATGTTTGCCTTCTTGTGACCCTTAGCTCTTAGAATGATTTTAACTCATTTATGACATTGAGCAACTATTCGTTGCTCTTTGACAAATGAAGTTACAGTCCCAAAAGAATTAGTTTCATGCTCTTGAGTGGTACAGTAATTTAGTAGTCCAAGAATTCTAGTAATTTAGTACTCTATTTTAAGCAGTTCAAGCCTAATTAATAGGATAGTTTTCTTGTAGGAGAAATGTCATCTATACCTATATATAGAAAAGCTATCATGTTAATTAGGTTTATATTATTTTAAAATAGGCACATAGATATGCACACGTTTGTGTTGATTTAGGTACTTAATGCAGGCCCCGTTGGCCCAAATTACAGCTTTGCTCTTGCTGTTTTACCCTCTCACAGACATGTGCAGACATGCTTTTAACCAAGACAAGGAAAATTCAGTTGTGGCTAACAAGGAGAGTGGAATAAGATGTAAGTTTATTGAATAAGGGGGAAAAATCACATTAACCCCATAAAATACACAAGGTGTACACACTTGGAAGACCTTCTTTAAAGCTATTGTGGAAAAATATCTGTTCTTGTCAAAAGCTGTCCTGCGTTGCTAGTGAAAAGGTATTAGGTGCAGGTGTCAAACATGCCTAATGAGGCATGAGGAGTCGACAGCAAAATAACAGAGATTATAGGTACAGAGGATTGTGAATGAAGTGTGAATAGCAGCCTGGATGTATGACTGACACAGAAAAGAGGAGAAGACAGGCAAGAAGAAAGAAGATCCATCACTCACTTAAGGAGAATGGACATTTTGAATCACTTGATTGATATCTTCCCATCCGGTAATCCTACAACTTTTAAGATCTACATTTAAAAATAACCTAAATTGTTCCTCCAAGAAATCATGAGTTTATTATAGGTCTTCAGGGTATTTTGCTTAACTGTGAGAGCAGAGGAGAAACATAATAAATGGCTCTGTGTGTGTGTATTAGCACATAGAAGGTTCGGGCACACCAATCTGCTTTGTCAAATTAACAGCATGTTTGTGAAGTTAAAAGATTCAAGTAGCAGTATTTAAAACCAAAACTCTTACTCATTCCATTCATCATCAAGAAGTAATTTATAGTTAAATTGTATGTAGCAGCATCTCCATTTCATCTGGAGGCAAATATGAAGGCCAATTTTTCAGGGATTGTTTTGGGGAAAGTTGATGTTCCTGGTTTTTTTATTGCCCAGCCCTCCTCTCCATCTGTTGCTTTCTTCTGTCGGATGGAGTCAAAAAGTCTCTTTATGTCTAAACCATAAATCTAAAATGCTTAAGATATGAGTAATTTCATAGATGAAATTCCAAATGTTATTGGTGTTACGAAAATGTCTGGACAGCTAATGTCAGAGTTAAAACCTTATCCCTCATCTATTTCCATCTGAACTCCATGATAATAAGCTGTTGTGCCTTTCTTTGGTCTCCATCTAAATGAAACAGCAGGGTAATATTTAAGGTTTGTATCAGTGAGACAGAATACCTTGCCTCTTGGCTAAGAAAAATAATTATCCTGCTCAGATAATTCATGCTATTGGCACATTGAGAAACAGCCTGGGGGCTCAGTCTTGCTTCCTTTGAACTCGGTGGGAGTTTGGGGATTGACTTGAATGGGAGGAGGTCCTCCATCTCCGGCTGCATATTGTACCATCCAGGTCTTTTTTGGTCTGTGCATTACCGCTCTGAGTACCCATGGCCAAATGCAGAACCTTAGTTACAAGGGCCGTTGTGTTTTCTTTGCTGGGTAAAATGAGCAGAATCTAAACCTTAATGGATTCACGTGGGACGAGGCGGGACAGGCAGAGAAACCAATTTGTCCTTAACTAAGCAGCACAAAAGGATTGCTGTGACCACTGCTAAAATCAGGTAGCTTTTGGTTTGCTTTGCCAGGCTGCTGGGAGGGAGACACATCTCTTTATTTTCGCAGTTGTGGAGAGGGCAGTTTGGTGCAGCCTTGCCTGGCCGCAGCGTGGTGCCGGCGCTGCTTCCGTGGCCGTGGGGTATCGGTGCACGTCCTGCGCTCGGATGCGGCCGGGAGTAATTGCTTGATTGAAGGTGGCAGCAGATGGCTTCCCCCCCCGGCCTTTTCCCTTTAGGTTTTCAATACATGAATAACAAAAGTTATTTAAAAACAACAACAATAACAATAACAAACCCCCCCAACCCACACCTACAGGGAATTGTTTCCCTTCAGGATAGATGGATATATAAATGAAGTAATAGGGAGACCGCCTCCATTTTGGGGGGGTGCGGGGAGTGTTGACTGCTGTTTGCTTATACCCCAGCGGTGTTAACAAGCGGTAGATTGTTAGTGACAATCACACACTCGCTGGCACTTAAAGCAGAAGGCTTGATTTAATCGCAGAGCTGTCATTTATTATTCTGTTGTGCTATTCCACAGGGGGAAACGACTGATCAAGCGCCTGCTCCCCAGAGCAGAGGGCTCTTTTTTTTTTTTTTTGTTATGTCTAAATCCTCAATACAAATTGCAGTATTTCTGGACTCCCAGCGGGACCCATTAGTGCCTGTGGGGCATTAAAGATCATTAATAGTGCTGTCAGATGGGGAGAGAGACAGAGAGGGAGTGAGAGACAGAGGAAGCCAGCAAGCCAGCCAGTTGCTTAGCTTTCTCAGAAATCGGAAATTAATACATCTGCTTCATTAATACTGGCCTGTGTTTGATGTTTGTTAGCTGGCAACTTTAATGATGTAGGTTAGCACCAGTCGGGCGCTTGCATGAATTGGATTCTTTCAATTACCTAAAGTTCCTTTTCCCCATCCTCCACCCCCCTCTTTCTCTGCCCAAAAAGTCAGCCCTTAATTAGCAACTCTAAAAGAAGAGGAAGAAGCAGGAAAAAAGGCTGGGGTTTTTCCTTCCCCTCCCCAAGTGTGACAGCTACGATTTGCAACCTTGCCTGTGTCCCATTAACTGTAGCTCTCCTCCAAGCATTTAACTGTATGGTAATCGAGAAGAAATGTTTTAATCACTGTGAACAACATGTTAATCAGTGCTGTGACTGAACACTAGGTATTAATTGGGTTAGGGTAAAGTGCTAATGTTTGCATCCAAGAATGCTGCTATCGAGTGCAAAGAAGACACAGCTTCAGTGCTTTTGGCAGCTGTTAAACCCAAGGAAGCTTTGACTGGCAGAGTGACAGGGAGTAAGGAATGGGTTCAGCCCAACCAGAGCATGGGTGGAACTGCCACGTGTCCCCAGCCTTCATCTCCCCTCCTCTTAAATGGCTGTTGTGTCCAGCAAAGTTTATCCAAGACTTCTCTTATTCATCTTTTCTTCTAACAGACTCAGTAGCCCCCTGTCTTTGCTTCGATGGGTCCTAGCACAGGGGCTGAGGTCCTTCTTGCATGGTTTGTGGATCTAGTCAAGAACAAGCAAGAGTAGTCTTCTCTAGATGTGCTCCATGCATTCGTCTTACCTCACTGATCCCTGTGCATCATGTACCATCCATGGCTTCAGGCATTTCAGAATGGAGGTCTGTGGGCTATATCCAGCCTGCAACATGGTGCTGAGATTGTCTAGTGAGAGTCAGTGTTGCTCACCTAACCCATGGCATTGGTTCCTCTCAGAAAATCTAGGTAAGAGACCAGCCCGTAGTTGCATAGGGACAGAGGAAAGCTGAGTTGGCTGTCAGTAGCTGCCAAGGTGCTGCTGCTGCTTTCTGGAGAGCTGCCCAGGAGAAAGGCAGAAGGCATGACCTGAGGGTTTGTGGAAGATCATAATAGATAGCAGCCTTGTTCTGCTGTAGCACTGCTTCTGCCTGATGTCTGGGTTATGCCCCAAGATTGTCACTCCCTTCTTCTCCCCGCTCCTAAAGAATATTAGCGGTAACCGCACTCTTCCAGACCTGAGAAGCTGTTACATTCAAGGAATTTCCACTGAAAGTATTTGCAAAGCAAGAGAGGTGCTCTTCCACCTGCAAGCCATCATGCAGGCAGCATGGTCAGCAGCAGGCTGAAGTTGGGTCTGATGGGACCATGGCAGTCCAGAAACAGCAGTGAAAATAGGAGTGAATTTCAAAGGCAAGATAGATTGCCTCTGGAGTGGGTTTTGTTTTGTTTGTTCCCCTTGGTGTAGCTTCAAAGTGCAAATGCAATGGCTCAATATGAAAAATTAGTTGTTTTCCATGAAGAATCCACCACTAGTAGAAGTCATTCCGTAAAATGGTCCAGCAGTAGCCATTTATACCAGTGACTGATTTATGCTGTTTAAGAAAGGCACCTCTCTTGTTACTCAATTAGCCATGAACCGTTGGCAACAGGGATACTGGGGGATACAACACGTATAAAAAGAAAAGACAGATTGCTTTGGTTTTGGCAATTGCCTTCTCTTTAGGGCTTAAACTAGACTAGAGGAGATTAGACTAAAATTTAGAAAAGAATTTATATTTTCCTCATGTCCACAACACCTTTCCTTGTTGCAGCTGGTCCAGGCAAATCTTTAAGAACAAACCCCAACCAAACAGATGATCGATGAAGAGACTAGGAGCCAGTTTCTGGCAGGGATCATCGTTAGGTGACTCCACTAGCCTAAGTTTCAAAACCTTTTCAAGGTTTAGCTTCATTTGTGTCACTTTATACAAGTGCGTTGCATCTTTAAAGACCCTTGAGGAAAAAGTGCCATTGAATGGGAGGCACTGGACTGAGCTTCATAGCCTTGGTTGGACTCCCAGCTCTGCCCCAGCATGTGTGTGATGCAGATAAACCAAGGCTAGACTCCCAGAGGTATTTAGGTGCCAACTCCCATAGAAATGAAATGGAGTTAAAGGGCAAAACTCCCACAAGGAAGAGTCTCTTCTTTTACTGTTTCTAAAATGAGAATGCTTCTTTCTCTTGTCTTGGCCTTTTAAACTCCGAGGGTGTGCCTGTGTGACACATCACGTCCTGCCGAGAAGCATGGTGTGACAGTGGTGGCATGCTGCTCGCACGCGTGTCTCATGTCTTTGAACACCAGCACGGGGCAGTGTGCTGATGTACCCTCCGGTCTCTAGCCTGTCTCACGGGCTGGAGCTGGGGCAGAACTAATGCTTCTGGTCTCTTCCAGTGAGGGACCTGCCCCTGGTTGATACTGCTGTAACTGAAAGCAGACCCATTTAATTTCAGGTGTTACCCAGTTTAAAACTCATTGTCATCTACTCTAACATGCTCAGTGTTGCCTTGTGATGCTAAACCTTGCTGTGAAGGCTTATATTGCTTCCTCACATCTCTGCTCTGCATGTTTTAGCAGGAGTTTTCTCTTACATGTGCCACATTTTTTCTTGTATCATCATATGGTGTGAACAACCTCCTCTCTCTAGTGACTTCATGGTGACTTCAAGAAGTCACAAATTCAGCTTTCGTATTGTACTGCTAAAACACAAGGTTATGTCAGATGTAGGTTATTCCAGTGCTTATACTCTATCAGGTCAAGAACTAAGACAGTGGTTCCATGGAAGGTAAATCTTTTTTTGGGCACTTAATTTTGGATTTTAAAAAGTCCATGGTCATATGACACAAAGTCTAATGTACTAGAAACCCTGCTGACTCAAATGTAGTAAAAAATTTAGAAGGGATGACTTTGTTCTGGAGAACTGCGTGCTGGATCAAGTATTGTCATCCTGATTTTGCCATGGACCAGGCATCACCTTTCCCCCCACAGCCAAGGTAGGACCTAAGTATTTCTTGCCAGTTTGTTCCTGCCCAATTCAAATAAAATCTGCATTGCCAGAAGGTATGGGAGAGTGGTCATCCTGTAGTAATGAATACGAAACTATAGCCTGATACTTCCAGCATTTATAAACATTCTTCATGGCATGATACCAGTGTGCATTTTTTTCATAGATAGGAAATTATTTCACTAAAGTACGCTGATAGTGTCATCCTTCTCACCCCTTGAGGGGAGACCTTATTGCTCTCCACAACCACCTGAAAGGAGGCTGTAGAGAGGTGGGGTTGGTCTCTTCTCCCAAGTAACAAGTGATAGGATGAGAGGAAATGACCTCAAGCTGCGCCAGGGCAGGTTTAGGTTGGATATTAGGAAAAACTTCTTTACTGAAAGAGTAGTCAGGCATTGGAACAGGCTGCCCAGGGAAGTGGTTGAGTCCCCATCCCTGGAGGTATTTAAAAGACGGGTAGATGTGGTGCTTAGGGACGTGGTTTAGTTGTGGGCTTGGCGGTGGTAGGGTAACGGTTGGACTTGATAATCTTAAAGGTCTTTTCCAACCTTAACGATTCTATGATTCTATGATTCTGTGACAAGTAGAGGAACTGAGATACGCTATGACTTCCCCGGTGTCCTATGATAAACAGGGGCAAAGCCAGGTTTAAATTCTACAAAGCCATTCTGTGCTCTGCGAATGAAGTAGTTATGCTTTCTCCTCTGGTTTAGAGCTGCACACTTTTCCCCCCCAAATCCACTGTATCGCAAACTTCCAGTTGCAATATGGAGTGTCTGAAACAAAGTTGATGGCTTTTCTGGGAATACTTCTTATAGGTAGCAAAAGCTCCACCTGGATGAATGGTGAGTAATGGAAAGAAAGGGAGAAATACCTCTACGTGCCGTGAAAAGAATCACCTAAACTAAGAGAAATGCCTTTCCAGGGAGGATAGTAGGACTGTAACGACCTGTCTTGCTGGAGAGGCTGGTCAACACTCAGTGATGCTCGTTGTAAGCTGATTTAGTAGGTTCAAGTAAGACTTTATTGCGGTGTCTGTGCCTTTTCCCTTCCCCGGTAGGAAAACGTTCATTGCTTTTGCTGTGAATGCAAGCCCAGTCTGGCGCCACTGGTTTCATGTTCATAGCTGTGTGACTTAATATCCACTGCATAACTGAACTACCAAGTAGGTTAAGATCCTTGTAAGTGAGACTTTTATTATATGCAGTGTTGCTCCACCATAGACTGTAATTGGATTTTTTTTTTTATTGATTATGTGGTTAACTTTCCTTTTCACAGCAATAAATCTCAGACAGCATTTAACTTTATAAAGTGAGGAGGAGAGGAAAGTATCAGGTGAGGGTTGACCCTTCCTGCATTCCCCCGCCCCCTCTCTCTTTCCCCCCCCACCTTCTCTTTTTTCCCTGTTTTTACACTCTTTCCTTACAACTTCTGTCAGGTGAACTAGTGGTGAGGCTGTGGCATCTCTGACAGCTGAACGCGGCAGGAATCTCTCAGGCATGCTTGACAATGCAAGCCCCGTTCAGAGAGGTTTCAGAATTTGGCTTTCGCTGGTGCCAGCAATTATGAAAGAGGCATACTCAGCTTTAAGTACTCAAGTGCTGATGGACAAAGTGCTGGTTTAACAGATCTGCCTAATGGGGAGCAGGTGAATAAATACACGATTAGAGAGTCCTTCACAATAACAGCCTTGTTATCACATATTATGTAGAGTTTGAATTCCTTGAGGGTGTTTTTTTCCTTTTTTTTTCAACCGATGATCTCAATTGTATTTAAAAATACGTATATGATTTCCAAGATTTCAACTGATATAAAAATCAGAGTGTTTGAAAATACACAGGATTGTTCTGTAGTCTTTCCAGGTCATCTGAGGTTACTAACAGGCAGATTTTGTGTGGTACTAAGTACTAGCCATTCTCATCGACTTCAACCAAGTACTAGCAAAATTCAGGCTTTCAGTGCTGATCGTCAGTTTTGTATGTACTAAGGATGGGGGGGAGGACTTTAGTTGCAAGATGTACAGATAATTTCTTTCTTTATTTTTCTAATTGAGTACAAGGAAAGCCTGTGTGCCATCAGAGAACAGATTATATTCCCTTTACCAGTGATGCCCTGACAAGAGGAGGCTGTGTTTAGCAGAACAAAGGGGTATATAGATCACTCGGAGTAAAAAGGTCAATAGTCTCTATCCCTAATGCTGCATTTATAACACATTTAGCTATTAAATGCCCTCCTTTGTTGGCCTAATTAGGAGGTAAAGGATACATTTATGGATGGTGCTGATAGCACAGGTAATGAGGGTCCATTCCAATGGTGGGGTTTTGAATCCAGGTCTGATCTGGAGATGAATCGCTTGAAAGGGAAGCTGGAAATGGTGGGATCATTTGGTGCCCTTAATATTTTCTGTAGAAACCTCTAATGAACAACTCGGTGCCCTTCAGAGTCATGGCCTTATTTTACAGCTGGGGAGGGTATCTTTCTTTATTCTTTGGCAACACTTTAATATCAGTCACACCAATATAGTCTTAGGAGCTAGAAATGAATTGGATAGTCTCTGTTTTCAGTCTCCAACTTGAAACACATTGGCTTCATTTTCAGAGGGAATGAATGCTTCTAGCCCCAGTAAAGAAGGAAATTAGAGCTGTAGGTCATGAACACCAGCTGTGCAAACTCAGTTCGAGGTGTTGCAAGCGTATCTGACGCTGTCCACTGAAGTCAGCTGGTGTCAGAACCAAGAGTTTTACCGTAGGAATGAGGGGTACACCACTTTTTGATTCCCTTTGCACATTTTCACCATTTTGCTTTCCTACTTTGAGGGCAAATAGCTGCAATGTCAACCATGAGCATTTAATGGGAAAGAACCCATTAAAATGGCAACCTGTCATTAAAGTCACAACAGCAAAGGTTTATGTTTTTTGTAAAATGAATGAGTGGAACCAAATGGCAAGATGACTTTGTTCAGGGCCATTCACCCAAGGCTGAGTAACGTCTGTGTTACCATACTGCTTTCTAAAGAGTCCACCTCTTCCGTTATACATCTTTTAATGCTGAAGGGAAAGAAACCACCTACTCCATTATGGAGTGTTACTGAATTGAAGGTTTAGGTTACCTGACAGGCCGTTGCCAAAGATAGATGGGTTGGTGTGGACAAGAGCTACTGGTGTTCAGCACTGGGGTAGCCGCTGTGCGGGGAGCAAGCTCAGCTCACCAACACCAGGCTGAGCACAGCCCATCCTCATCCACACTGGCCAGTCTGCTGTCCTCCGTGCTGCGGCAGCCACCCTGACATGTCCCACGGTGTTTGCGTGCAGCAATATTTTGGAGTGCAGACCGAGCGGGCGTGGAAATGCTTTAGCCACGAAACTGCGTGCAATTACAGAGATGGGCACTTTAGAAAAGAGCTTGACAATGTAGGAGTCGCTCACTCTCAGAGGAATATCTCTTAAGTGAAAGCAGAGAGGAGATGGCTTTGCTGCTGCTGCTTTTCCTCCCTCAGGCTCTCTGACTTGACTCTTGAGAAGTCAGCTGGGAAACTGTACGACTCTACCCACTTGTCAGAAAAACACCTGCAGAGAGAGACAAGTCATGCCTTGTACCTTGGAGCCTGCAAAGCTCAAATCGATCTTGATCCCCATAGACTTACAAGATAGCGAGCACATTGCGAGATGCTGTGGGCCCCCAGCTCTCTTTGCTTTCAGCTCCCAGTGGCCTCAGTCAACACCACGGGGGAACGGCGAGCCTCCCGCACGGCGGCAGCCACTCTAGGCAAATACATTTGTGCTTTGTTATGACAAACCACTACTTTGTTCCCGCAAGGTTGCCTGCGTTACGCCTCCCCGTCCTGATCCAGGGCAGGAAAAGCACCTTTTTGTACTGTGCAGAGATCTAAAAAACATTGCATCTCTTCTGCAGCAATTCTTTCACACCACCTTGTCTCTCTTTTTTTTCAAATTTTATTTCCCATTTTAAATCATGCACGGTATAATACAATAAAGCAGTAAATCATGCAAATTGGTCTAGGTTACATTTTGAAAAATGTTAAGAGGAAACTGTTAAGAGACCTGTTTCTGACAGGCAATGCATTTTAAAGTTGAGGGATTTGAAATATTTCAGCAGTGGACCTAAAACAGCATTATAAATTAGTTCAACTTATCAGCCCAAAACAGAATTATTCATCTTCCAAAAGGGTATTTCATGCCCGCTAGGCCCAAACGATCGTTCACCTTCATTCTTGCCCTGCTCTAAGGGTAGGTCTCACTTTACTGAATTCTCCTGATTCATTACTGTGTGTTACTTTATGAATTTTTTATCAGCATTTTAATAGCTCTTTCAGATGATTGAATGTAACTGATTCTTGTAGCAGAACACTGATTGAACAGAAAGACAGTAATGTATGTCGTAGGGGTTAGCTCCAAGCTAAGTAACACAATTTTTACCTACAAGATGTGCTTGCTTTCTTATCCCCCCCTCGGCCCCATTTTTTTTCCCCTTTTTTCTGCAGACAAGAGGCAGTGTAGCTTCTTTTTTGGAAACAGGAACATCTAAACACCCCAGCATCAGCTTCAACTATATTGCTTTAGTGAATCGTGGATTTGGGGTGTCAGAAGAGCAGGTTACATCAATTTCTAAAACATGGTGATCCGTCATATTTCTTACCGAACTGCCTTACACTCGCTGCTGTTATGGCAAGCCATGGGTAGACGCTGCGTTGGCTTTGAGAGCAAAGCTGCCGTAAAGACTTAGCACCCTCAGTGTCTCATCTGTGACTCAACGCCGGTGTTTGCCACCCTTCCCGTTGTGTTGACTCTGTGGTCTGTGGAGCAGGCTGAAACCGCATCACTGAATTATGCAAATTAAAATATCCTCAGGTCAAAAAAGAAAAGATTTTCTTTAATGATCTGTTCTCTGTGCTGTCCTACTGGGTAGTATGGATATAAGTGAGGAGACTGTGGTGTGAAGATCCCGGGGTGGTGAAGAGGAGGGGGACGGTGCTCCCTCCCTCCCTGTGTCGGCCCTAGAGCCCACAGAGCCCTTCCCGAGCCCCTTCGGCCAGAGGAAAATTATCCTGGTTTTTTGTGGGCTGTTTCTGCCACGTTTGTGTACTGTGGCCCAGCTGAGGTTCACATAAACATCAGAGCTTGTACAATGTGTGGGGTTTGGAGCTCAGCAGCATCGGGTGCTGTTTTGCTCAGGCTGCCTCGGCCCAGGCTTGTGAAGATGCGGTTCCGCTGGCATCTTGGGCGAGAAGTCGTTGTCTGCCGGGTAGGTGTTTGCCTATGCCTTTAACTAAACTGCTCTGGGTGTTAACAGCTAAGGGTAGGCCACTCCTGCTTAGGCAGGTTGGGAAAACTATGGCAGGAGATGCACAGCAACTGCTTTCCACTGTGAGCTTCGTGCAAGTAAGGTCTGGAAGGGACCTCTTGCTGCGCTGAGTCCATCCTCTCACTACTTTACAGCCATATGTAATCCCATCTAGATGACATGCTCCAATATAAAGTTGATTAGACTTTTTTTCTTCTTCTCCATCCACTATCCTGGAGGCAATGCGTTGTCTTCATTGTGAATGCCATTATTTACCTCCATCCACAGTTGGCCTGTTCTATCCAGTAATGTTAAAATTAATTTGTCATTTCCATCAGGTTTAAAATCATCAAGGGTATTTTAAAAAATGACCAGTAACAGGAAGGTGCAGAGAGTCACACCAACGATAATCAGTGGAAGCAGTCTGTGTTTTGTTAGGAAGGTAGAATCAGCACCTCTCAGTTGGACACATTTTCTCTCTGAAAAGCCGGCAAAATACTTGACCTGCTGTCGTGGTTTAACCCCAGCCGGCAACTAAGCCCCACACAGCCGCTCGTTCACTCCCCCCCAGTGGGATGGGGGAGAGAAGCAGAAGAGTAAAAGTCAGAAAAATCATGGGTTGAGATAAAGACAGTTTAATAGGTAAAGCAAAAGCCGTGCACACAAGCAAAGCAAAACAAAACAAGGAATTCATTCGCTGCTTTCCATTGGCACGCAGGTGTGCAGCCATCACGCGTAATGGTGTCTTGGGAAGACAAACATCATCACTCTGAACGTCCCCCCCTTCCTCCTTCTCCCCCCAGCTTTATACGCTGAGCATGACGTCCTATAATGTAGGACAGCCCTGTGGTCAGCTGGGGCCAGCTGTCCCGGCTGTGTCCCCTCCCAGCTCCTTGTGCCCCCCCAGCCTCCTCGCTGGTGGGGTGGGGTGAGAGGCAGAAAAGGCCTTGACTCTGTGTAAGCACTGCTCAGCAGTAACTAAAACATCCCTGTGTTATCAACACTGTTTTCAGCATAAATCCAAACCATAGTCCCATACCACTACTATGAAGAAAATTAACTGTATCCCAGCCAAAACCAGCACACTTGCCAATTCCCTTGTTTTCTTTGTAGTTCACAACACCATCATAATGTGAAATGTGATGACAACTGAGCTCAGCAAAGAGAGCTGGTTAAGGCCAGAACAAATGTAGCTGAACGGCTCTTTCTGTTTTTCCTAAGACCTTGGAAATTTCCAAATGTTAGTTTTGGGTCCTATATTTGAAAATACTTCCTAAGTCTACTTTTTTCCTCTTCTAGTTTTTCTTGCTTAATTCACAATCACATTAAAATACTTTCCCACTCTGGCCATGAATGGCATGAGGTTGATGGGTTTTGCTTAGCTGTAGACCCGTGTTGGCAAGGGACTTCAGCCTACGCACAATAGTTCCTATTCATAGCGGCATTGTGCGGGGAGAAGTGGGTGTGCATGCTGATGCAGAGCTGGGCAAAGACTAAGTTACTTGGCCCGTAACACTGAACAGGTTTCAGTTGTGGAGAAGTCCAGTAGGTAAAAATTGCTCCCTAGTAGAAGTCCAGGGGAAGGCCACAGGACAGGTTGAAGCTGGAGCTTCAGTGATGCTTACGTGATGCCCAACATGCACTTAAGGGGCTTTCACGAGGGAAGAAACAAGTCTGAAGAGGAAAGTACCAGTTTTAAATGCCACGTTCCAGAACAAAGCAGCTACATGTTCTCTGGCCAGAATGTGCCGTAAGCGTTACAGTTTTGCTTTGTAATAATGATAACAGTAATACATACAGGGAGAGAAGAGTGGTGTAGGATTCCTTGGAGCTGAAAAGAGTTTCCTTTGGTCCGTGGCTTTACTGATTTGCTGCAGAACTGTAGCTGGCAGTGAGACATATTGACAAACCATTGAGTTGTGGAAGTATAACTCTGCTTTCAGGTAAACATTTATGGGTATCTATTAATGCTGCACTTTACCCATGACTCTGAATGTGCAGCATAATTCAGAGAACTTTTATGTTTCCCATTCCTTAATTTTTATAAGTATTTGATAGGCTCATAGGGAAGGAAATGGAAGGAGAGATTGTGAAGCTGTAGCTGTCACATAGAAGGTTCCTAGAACAAGCATTACAGACTAATTTTCCTTACGGTTTTCTGTCTTGTGCTGCTTTATGAAGAGAATTACATTGTGAGCAGAGTCATGGCAAGACATTCTGATGTTCAGAGCAGGTCTTTGCCTGCCATTCCAGTTCATCCAGTCGTCCCCTCCTCCTGTGTGAACTGTGCTTCCAGGGTGGGCCTTGGTGTGTTTGTCCTCTTTTGGGAACCGCCTTGACCCGCTCTGGTTGCAGCCCTGCTGAAGATTGTTTTCCATGCAACTGTCATAGAAAATAAGACATCTTCGTTAATGTGTCTAGTTAACACAGTTTATTTCTTATTCATATTCTGATGCAAATTACACTTTTCAACTGCTTTATAGACCCTATTGCTTAGGCTAGTTACCTAAAATAATTTCTAAAGCATTCCCCACCCAACAGTGTAGCAAGGCAAGGAATGAAAGAGGCAATTGCTCCAGCACGTCCATCAGAGTGCAGTCCCAGATAAAGTGAAACATAAAGGAGTGCGATCCAGCCTGCCAGGGTGAATCTGTCTGAAGCTTCCACTGCAGGTTTGGCAACAGTGAGCTTTATTCTTCTTCACCTCACTTAGCAAGGTTGCTCCAGGTACCATAACGTCTCCTGATGGCCTCATCCATCCAGTGATTTCTACAGGTTGTCCCTTCCTCCTCTGTTCCTGTGCCCGTGTCAGCTCATGCACTGGGATGAATTACTGTGATGCAAGCTCTGCTTTGCAATTTGTGGCATGCCTTGGCTGACGCCGGTGCCAGATGGTTTTCAGGGACAATCCTTGAGCTGATCCAAGAGCGTGTGACCAGCATACAGAGCTGTTCTTGAACAGCACCGTACATATTGGCAGAGAGAAAAACTCACTTGGAGCTTATGGAGAGTATTGGCAGGGGCACCGGAGCTCATCTAGTTCCTTGCTGTCCGACAGGCCGGCCAGGAAACGGAGGTTGGCTCACATCTGTGGGACTGCTGCAGGGAAGGACAGAAGGTCATGCCAGCAGGGTCCTGCTGACAGAAGATTAGCGGTCTGGCTTGGCTGGCAAGGTGCTGCTGGGTGAACCTCAGCATGCAGGGATATTGCCGATGAATTATATGGTTCTCGGGTGAAAGTTCAGTGGTGGTGTGCAGCCACGAGAGAGGGTGCTGCTATTTCTACCCGCTAGAAGCAAACAATGCACCAGCCACAGCGTATTACGCAGGAGATGCAGGGGTGGGAAAGACCAGTGGCCTTTCCAGCTGCCCTTCGATTGCCCTTGCAGCCCAGAGCCTGCAAACCAAGACAGCCGCACCGTGCTGGTTGTCTCCATTCCCAGCTCTATCCCTCTCGCCTCAGCGGCCAGGCAACTAGGGATGGCTGTGTTGGCTCTGCATCGTTCCAAGGTGTACTTAGGGTGGAAATGCTTTGGTTAGGACTACAGTAGTTTTAAATTAATCGAGGGTTGTGAGAGCATGTCATAAAGTGGGCCCAAGTCTTGAAGACCCTACGTCATCTTTGCTTGGTTCTCCTCAGAAACTGTGGGACTTGTGCTTGGGTAAAATCTGAGCAAGAATTTCAGGAAAGGAGGCCACAGACCTGCTTTCCTCTGGAGCAGAGCCTCCCACAGATATCGCTTTTGCCTCCTCCTTTATCGTTTTTGTCATTCTGGTCTGCCTGGCAATGATATTTTACGTCTGGCATTACTTTAATAATAAAAATAAAAAAGGGGAAAAGATTTCTTGATAGCTGTGTATATATTTGATACAATCTTCTTTTACTGAGTGTAAGGCCATTGGAGGAACGGGTTATCTCAGGGCTGCAAACCGCCATTCTATTAGTCTGTTTGAAGTTATCTAGAAAGTCTGTTTGAAATATAGCCTCCTTCTCCCCCTCCCTCTCAACCTTCCTTCCCCTTAAGTATATTTTCAGGCCCAGATCAAAACAAGACTGTACTGCAATACAAAAACATTGTTTTAAAGGTCTTTACTCCGAGGTTTTATTTTTAGCCCGTTCTGGTAAATGGGGCTGGTCCAGGTTGCTTCTAACCTTTATGCAAATTTAACTATAATTCAGCACAATATTTATAAGATTCAGAGTTAATTAAATCCCAGTGGATATCAGACCCTGTATGACCTCATTACAGTTATACACAACCGCCTAATTTCCCAGAACAACCGCTGAGTGGAGGGTGCGCTAATTTAGGGAATGTATGGACATATGTACTGTCTAGATGTCTGTCTGTTACAGCTGAAACGGCAAGATTACTGCTCCTCACTTTAACGAACTCCTATTGAAAATCACATTAGCTTTTGTTAATAGACTCTTTTTTTGTTCCGCTGGATCTTTAATCGATAGAAATAAAATTAAAGAGACATTAATTATCAAGCCTTGAGTTCTGAGCTGGAAGGCATTTTAGAAATGCAAAGTATTATTATTGCTATTAATTTTATTAGATAGGCCTCATTTTTTCCCCTACATAATGAAGAGTTTAGGTGGATTTCACCTGTGTGCAAAGGGGCTAGCTCCAGGCCCCTTGCATCGCTTAAGTCTGATTTGGGAGGCTTCAGAGTAAGGCTTAAATGATTCATGGGAGGAAGGATGGGAGGTTACCATCTGTGAGCAGCTGAAAATTAAATCAATTTGTGTGTCCTTTAGTACACGTGATCTGGTATGTACAAAGACACATATGTGCGTGCAAACATGTGGGGGGGGTTTAATTTCATTTTCAATCTGAATACTTCTCCTCATCTTCTATGTTTAGTCTTTTAGGTTTTTGCCTGTTATTGCCATGGACACATGAAGGGTGGGAGTGGGTGCTTCTTGAGAGAACGTTCATAGAAAAAACTCCATGCAAAGGAGTAGGAAGGCAAAATTGTGTTTGAATACATTGTAGTCCAAAGTTGACTGAGAAAGCATGATTTGATTGTAAATAGATTTCACTGTATTTCGATTAATTTCATTTGGGACAAACCTTCACTACTTCTTTTCCTATGAAAATGAAACACTTTTATCTCATAAAAATACGGAATGACAATGTTTGGAATTCTGGCATGCACATGAAAAAGGAATTATTCATATTGGGGGTTTTTTGGTGTGGTGTGTTTTTTTTTGGCAAAAAAACCTAGCAGCAGTGACTACAAGTAACTGTTTTTCGATCTGCAAAACCCCTTTATTTTCATAATCATATTCAGAACTGAATCTTTTGTTTTGATACATAAATAAAAATCTCCCTTGGGTTGGTTTTTTGTTGGTTGGTTGGTTTAGTTTTCCTTTAGTTTTCTTTCAGTTTCTTTTACTCCTGAAAGGGATGAAAGGTAGGAACATGAGTTTCTGCTTTGTCAACACGGGTTTGCACTTTCAGCACGTAAATATTTTCACCAGTTTATCCACAACACATACATATATATTCCCGCTAGCAATCCCCCTTGCCATGAGAAGTCAGCAGCCTGCCGTGCTTGAGTCTGATCTGCTTTGCACTGATCCGTTGTGCGTTTTGATGAATAGGTGCAAGGGCACGTGTACAAAGTTCTTCTAGAGTTTACAAAACAAAGCATATACTTGAGTTGGCAAAACAATAACATCATTCCTTTGTGTAACGTTAGAGACAAGAAAATAAAATTGCCATAATCTCCATTTGCACCAGGGAACGGACAGCGTTCATAATCATTTCTTTGTTATTACTGGATATGTGTACGCTCAAGTCAGATGAAAGGGTAAGTAACATGAACGTGGTTTTGATGATCAGGAATGACATAGGCAGAGATACAGCAAACAGAGTGACAGGGACTTTACGGAGCAGGGAATGACGGGACCTCTGATCGCTGTGCCCACAACTTTGTATGATAGAAAAGGCAGCTGCAATCTGTTCCATTTAATGTGAGCTAAGCACAGCCCTCGGGCTATTTGTAAGCTGCCAGGGAGCTTTGCATTGCACAAAGTTTGGGCACCTTGCTGAATTTTGTGGCTGTAGCTGTGCCGCAGGATTTGACAGGGTGGGAAGTTTCTTAAATAGCTTTCTGCCAAATTAAGAATAGTACCCATATGCAGGTCAAAACTGCTCGGTGAATGGGGATTTCAGACTGTGGCATCTTTGTTCCCTTCCTCCAGGAACAAACTAAAAAGTGATTCTGTGCCTGGGATGCAAAATGCCAGGGAAAGACCAGTGGATGAAGAATATCATTGACACTGGTAGACACACACAAAAACAAAAGCAAAAGGCCCAGCAGGCCAGAGAGGACAAAGTATCTTTAACACAGAAGCACCCTTTAAGAGCTTTCTGATTTTGTGGTGGTTGGGGTTTTTTTGTTTGCTTTACGCTGCCTTCGGAGTTGCTCTAGTTCATTAATTTTTAACAATTTGTCAGTATGGGAAGATAAATCCCCTGCAGTCCCTTTTAATATATTTTCTTCTTCTTTTCAAGTAAATGATTGATGAGTATCAATAGGATTGTTCAATACAGAGTGGTTGCTAATGTAGGGATCCTGTTGCCTGAGGGTTCCTACCATAGTTTATAACCCCGCGCAGATTGTCTGGTTAAGATCTTAAGTAGCCAAAGCTGTAAAAGTTTATGTATATGTGTGGGTGGGGGAATAGAGAGAGCTCACAAGTAAGCAAGGCACATTTCCATTAATCATCTTGCTTTCCTTTTGGCTGCTGGATTGGGCAATACATTCTTAGCTAAGCAAGTTGGGTGGGGAAGAGTTTTTCTATGTTAATATTTGCCTCTGGAAAACAGGGCCCAAACTTCGGTATTATGCGGAAGGAGTCTCATCGAGGAGAAAGTGTGTTCTCCTGGTTGAGGCACAGAGCAGGGGTTTGGCTGATCTGGCTTCTGTTTTCATCCCTGCTGTGGCTTTGCTGCGTCACACCAAAGCACGCAGTTTGGTCACCAGCATGAATTATTGAGCTCCAGTGAGACAGGGCGAGTTGTTGCTGCCTCACATCAACGGTGTGCTTCTGCCCCGGGGGCTGGAGCGCACGGCCGCTCAAGCAGTCTCCCGGTGGTCTTCACACCATTCAGACTCCGTTCACTTTGGGTGCCATCATCAATATTGAATTAGCGTAGTTCCTTGGATCTCCAGAACAGACAAGAGCCCCTTTTGGTAGGTGCTGAACACTCACAAAACACAGATAGTCCCTGCCATGATCTCACCATTTCAGGAGATAGGAAACAGATGGATGCACAGACACAAGAGTATGCAGGGAAGCAACGGAGGCAGTGCTGGCCAGCACGCTGGTGGGCGGTCTCGACACACCAACCACCAAACTGCTGTCAAGTATTTTTGTTTTCATTTAGTATCTTGGGTCTTAAAGGACGACGAACTGTAGAGCTGCATGGGAGTGTGAAAGGTCCTAGCACTGTCGTAGGGGAGCATAAGATGAGGACTAGGTGTGCAAGTCCCACACACACGTTGGTGAGAGTTATCGCGTCTCCATAAGGCTAGGTTGCACAGCCAATGTGATATTAAATTAAGCTATATATAATCTAATGTCTTCGCTAGCCTTTAAAAGCAAAGCTGAGATAAAAAGGGCTTTGGGCATCTTCCTAGACAGTCAGTGCTATGGAGATGCCAGTAAGGATTCTTATGCTTCAGATTTGCAACATGTGAGTTGAGCCAAAAATGAATTAAATATAAATATTGTCTGGTATTTCTTTACATTTGGAAATTTCCAGCACTTATGTTTTTAAATTACTTTTAAGGACAGATCTGTGATAGGTTTTTAAATACCTATTTTTAAATAGGTAATGAAAAAAACAAAGCTCCCCAACAGAATAGAAGTGAGTCTTGCATTTCAAAATCTGCATGAAATTCTTAGAGCAACATATATTTTTAGTAAATAAGGGAAGTTTCTGTGGTAGTAAGCTAACTCCTATAGCCACTGTGTATTTTGTACAATTTTTCTACAAAGAAAGAATTATTTTTGCCACTAATACAACTGCCGAGACACATACATATCCCTAATACTATTTGGCACTTTGGTATTGTAGCATTTTAAATTTTCAGAGCCATATATTGATCGATTCCTCCACATTTCATTCACCTTTTAGTTTTTCAGTATTTTCATTCCACTTCTCTGAATGGGGTACTAAAGCCCCATCCCATTCTCACTCCCTGAAGGTCACCGAGTGAAGCCGTGACTCTGTGATCTGTACGGAGACCTCTAAACCAGGCTACCTCATGCTGCACAGAGGTGGGAAGTGATCTCATACGGGCAAGGGACAGAAGCAGAAACAACTTTATAGGTGGCAAAGGAAACATTAAAAAAATCCATTTGTGGGTACATATTCTCTCCAAACAGATGAGGCAATTAAAGGAGAAAAAAACGACAACAAAGGAGAAGCAGAGTCTACTAACATTTGCTCAGTGTGAATCTCAGATTTCTCTGTGGGAGTTATTTAAATTTACACCAGTGAAAGAGGCAGCAGAAGTGGCTTTCCACAGCCCGATGCCCCACGTCTCCTTCTGCCGTAAATTAACCTGCTTTCCCAATGACTTCACTGCACTGACTCCCTGGAGCAATTGCTGAGATGACAGAGCTAAGTGGTGGTGTCTGGTGCTGGTTCCCCAGACCCGGCTCTGGACAGAGTTTTAGGAGTGATTAATTCCTCAATTCGCACTCTGAGCTTTGCATGGACAAACAGCCCCGTTTGCTCACATGAGATGAATTGCGAATCAGGACCCCGCAGTTTGCCTGGTAGGGAAGGGCAAGGTTGCTTTGCTGTTTGGAGATTCTTTTTTGAGAGGTCTAAATTACAAACCTGTTCATTTTGTTTAAAGAAAGATTATGATCTCTGGAAGAAATATAGTACTGGAAGCAACGACGATCACAGTGATCGGAAACATTCGGCGTACTGGACCTAACTGAAAAAAAAACCTTCCCAAGCAACGTGCCGGCCGTTAAATAAAAGTACTCGCTTAGCCTGGAGCAGCAGAATTATTTGGAAAAAGTAAGGCCTGCGAAGGTAAACAATTGGCTGAGTTTAACTATCCTAATATTTGTTACATGGCCGCTATCGATCTGTCGATTGTCAGGGAGAGCCGTGATGGATCGCTGTCCGCCCGGGCAGCAGCGGGGGCCGGGGGCCCGATGGGAGCCCTGGGCTCCGCAGCTGCAGCCGCGGCTCGGGGCGGCGCTGGCCGCACGGCGGGCTCGCCGGGGACGGCCGCATTCAGCCGCCTTCCAGCCTGACGAGGAGTTTGTGATATACAGAACCCAAACATGTATCAGTGCGGGGAAATGTTATAGGTTTATGAGGAGAGTGATTAAAAATGTATCAAAGAGGCTTGTAAAGCTTATGGTTCAAGTTAACTGTATGAAGTAAACAGCCTTTAAGTGTCTCTTGGGACTGTGACAGATAGTCTGTGGGTGTTACTGCAACATGGTACTAGTGATTGTTCTGGCCATCCCAAACTAATCACCATCTGTGTGTATGAGCCTCTTGGGAGCTCCTGGTTGTTGGACAATCATGGTTGTTAGCATTTTTAATCAGTTTCTGTGCAGCACAGATAGAAACCGTATGCTCCAGCCTTTATTTTCCCTACTCGTGGAGAACTACTTACTGCAGCACTAAAAAGGGGATGTGGGAGTTCCTGCTAATTTTAGAGGGTCACATTCGCCTCGTGCACCCAGCCGTGGTGACATTTCCCTCGATGTTCCCTGGCCCTGCTCTGAAGGGCTCCGGTAAGAATTACGCTCTTGTTTTGCTGCTGGCAAGGTGGATTGAAATGCGAGTCCTTCGCTCTGCCTGGCAAACACCCCTCCTCCTCGTGGCCATGCTTTCTGCGTGACTCAAAGGCACTGACACAAATGCCTAACATTCGGAGTCGCGGCTGGGGAGATGGAGTTGGGGGGTTTATTGTCCTTCTTGGGAGTGAGAAATAGCTGCTGAAGTGGGAAGAACCAGAGCAGATCATTGCCTGAAGCAGGAGACTATGTGCAGTTGAAGTTATAGGCCCTGGGAGAGTTCCCAGCTGTACTTGCCTGGCTGTCGATGCAAGAGACACTGCAGGCGAAGATGGCTCCGAGAAGTGGAGGGGCAAAACAGAGAGGGAGAAGGATGGCTTAGATCCAGGCTCTGAGGAGCAGAGTCGCTGCTAAAAAGAAAAAGCTCTTTTCTCATTCTGTACTGAAGTGCAGCTCATCTCGACAATTAATCCTTTAAGAATTAAAATCTGGGGGCCCGGATCCGCACTCCGCAGTCATTTGACATCTGTGCAGAGGGGCTGGAGAAGCGCTGCCGTGCTGGGGCTGCTGGAGCTTTGCACAAGTGGAACCGGCTCTTCACGTGCGAGGCTGCAGGCAGCCCGGCCCGGAAAGTGCTGAATTGTCAAACCTGGCATCAGCTCTAGTGCCCCCCTGTCCCCATCTCCCTTCCCCAGCCCCAGATTTAGCTGTTAAGTACCAAACAAAGGGCTGTGAATGTGCGGAGGAGAAGGCAGTTATTGTACGCTGGGGGTAAGGAGGGGAGAAGAGAGGAATAGCGAGCAGGCTAAATTCCCTCCTGTTACAAACAAGCTGGAGTTCTTGCCTTAAATGAAAGGTCTTTTTTGTTTTCCTTATCAATGTTGCCATCAGTTTTCTTGAGCTCTGCTCTCCTTTTCTTTTTTAAAGGACTTTTATCAGGCTTCTTATTAATTTTCCTTTAGCCACGAGGGTGTGAAGCCGAGGGGCGGTGCGCTGCTGGTGGGTTTATTATTAGTTGTTGTTGCTATGTCTGTGCATCTGTGTGAACAGGAGCAGGTTTTGAAGAACGAATTCGAATGAATAGAGCGATTTTCCGGTGCACTGACAGGTGGCCGGTTTGCGTGGAGGATAAGCCGTTCTCTGCATCGTTTGGGCGATGGGTCTGATATATTTATTCATGTTGATGTGACCAAACAGTTCATTCTCTCCAGTCCCGTCTATGGATTGTGTAAAGTCTAACACAAAAGAGTTTCGTAGTCGGTACCGTGCCTGCAGCGTTGAAAGGCGGTCTGTGGCTTCCCACCCTTCTTTCTGATACTTGAAAGAGATGTCTCACTGGAAGTTGCGTTCTGGTGCTTGCAGACCCAATTGACAAGTAATTTCTGTTTATCTGTTGTCAAAAGGGACAGTTGTATGTGATTACGTGTATATTGATTACCTGATTTAAAACACAAATGTTTCCACGTAAACTGTGCTGTGCCCCCAGTCTCTTTCAAAGCACTGGTACGCTCCTCAGCATCGTGCAGCAGAGTGGGTTTTGCACCGCTTTGGGTATGATTGCTATTGCTGTCCTCCAGCCTGGCTACCCGAGGTGGAGGATTTGTAGAATACTATAGAGTCCGTTTAGGGTCTGAGAACTCCTGTCAGTCAGGTACTATCACTGAAATCATACTGCAGTTGTGTTTACACCAACCTATGAAGCGGAGCGGGCAGAATATTGAGAATATTGAGAATTCAGAGAGTTAATGGCCCAAGTGGGTTATAAGATCCATAATCACCAACGCCGTGTCTCTTCAATGCATGTGTCTTTATCTGTCAGCCTTGAAGATCATCGTGGGCCTGTGCAAAATGAAAAAAAACCCTTAACTGCTTCACATTAACTAAAATATTAGAGCCGTCGTGACATTATCATTGTGTCTGCACTTGAGAACACTTTGTTGATTGTAAGAAAACATGTTCCCGGCTGCTGGTAACCCAAGTGCGTTTCCAAATTCGTCACTGCTCAGAAAGCAGGACGAGGTCACGCTGGGTGGAATCTGGACTTGCAAACATGCTTCTCCTGGAAACCATCAGGGCCCAAGCTTGGTGACTCTCACAGTGCAAAGCACGGTGCGTTTTCTTATAAAATTAAAACTGGCTTTTTAGTGAAGTGGTTAAGTCTGGCAACTCCGTTTCCTTTATTTTTTCCTACAGTCAGAGAAGGTTTGCCTCCACCCAGAGGGGAAGGAGAAAGGAACAGACCTCAGTGGTGAAGTGCCAGTTTTAAAGATGCGAATGGCTCCTTGGCACGGCCGGGTGGATCAGTAAATACGTGTTGCTGTTTTGCATTCATTTCAGATCTAGACTGTAACAGAGGAGCCACTCCCTATCTTGTACAGACCACTTTAAAAGTTTAGACAGTAAGGATTTGTGTTTACAAGTAAATTAAAGAGTGCCAAAGGCATTCCCAGGCACTTGAATAAGGTTGTACAAGGTGGTAGAATGGCCTTACCGCTGCGTCCCACGCGCTCCTTGCACGGCCCAGGAGGCCGACAGTTCCAGGGACGGTTCTCAACCGCTCCATGCCAGCTCCCCCCGCTGCGCATAGAAACAAGCGTCTGCTTCTGCCTCACCTCATATGCTTCTACCTCCTATGCCCTCATGTGCTGGGCAGATCTGTCTTTGCAGAGGACTTTCTGTAGAGACCTGGGCGGGTACCTGGGGCTCTAGAATAAACTGTATTTTAGTTGGCGTAGGGGAGCGGGACCTGTCAGCTGTTGGGCCTTTAGGGTAAATTCCTCTTTGCAAGGCCATTCCACGTACAACAGGTGGCGAAACGTGAAAACAGCCTGCTCTAAGTGGTTGTGGAGAACCATTTAACCTAAATAAAATTTTGTTACTGACATTTTACCTCTTTACTCCTTTTCCTAGGATTATGTTTTCAAAGTAGCAGGCCTGATTCTTCTGTCAATATTCAGGCAAAACCAAAAGGACTTTTATCTGAATTAGGACCCACAAAGTAGGTCCAAACGCAACCAGCTGTATCCAGGTTGTCTATAGCTACACATACAACCCCATGAAAGACTATATTTATAGTGCTGGGTGTCAGACCTATAGCATTGCAAGAAGGAATTTATTCTATCCCGTACTTCTTCCAATTAAGCACTGGTGGTTGCTGCTGCGACATGTACTGATAAATGGATGTGGCAGGATCGACTGTGAATGTTTTGGCAGCAGCCCTCCTTCAGGTAGCTATTAACTTTATTTTTTAATATGAAATTCAGGCACTAAATCCAAGGAAAAAAATGCATACATAATGTAGGTTAATTAAAATGCCTGTAAATGAACAGGTGACAGGTGTCGAACCCCATGACAACCACAACTGGAGAAATGAAAGCGCAACAGACTATTAGGATTCCTGTGTTAATCAGGTAATAGTAACTTGGGTAATTACAAAATCATACGAAATCTTTTTTAAATCCCAAACCTCATTTATAGCCTTTTGGAGATAAAATATAAAATGTAGAGTTTTAATCCAAAAGGACTTTCTCTTCTCTGGAGCCCTCAATCTCAGATTTCTTCCATGGCTGACACAATGAAGGGTGTGGTTTTTTCCTCTCCCCTCTCTTCAATTTTATTTTCATTAAGAAATATTAAGTTAATATTAAGCCACCGAAGAGTTGAGTTCTATCTCTTTGGCAGGTATTTGGTAGTCACTTATGTGTCCCAAGGCCTTTTTCTTTATAACAGGTAGAACCTGCTGTGTGCATCTGTTGGGTCTGAGAGGTAGAATTCATTTTCCTGCTGAGAAGCAGCACAGGGCGTGTGTGAGATGAAGCTGGAATAGACTGGAGGCTGCTCTGTCTTCCCAGGAGCAAATCACACCGCAGATGACTAAGAGGACTTGTGATGAAAATCTTTTTTCCTATGAATATGAGCAAAGGTGGTGATACTATTTCATATTTGATACGCAAACTGCGACATGTTACATTCCTAAGACAATCGCTGTTCTTGCAGCCTTTCCCACACTGAAAAGCCCATCCAGATGTTGTTTCCCAAGAAAACAGATTGAAGCCTCCCGAGGAGATGCTTAGAGACATTCCCTCTCTGCTTCTTGAGTTTTACCATATAACCAGGGTCTTGATCGCAAGTAGAAAGTTTATCAGAGGTGTTAAGTGACTTGCCCAGGGTCATTAATACAAATCAGTAGGAAAATGAAAAATGAAACCTTCCAGACTTTTGCTGTAATTACCAAGGCACATGTGTCTCTCTGGATCTGTCAAAGAAGAAAAAAATTTAAAAATTGGCTGTAATTAGGGCTAGGAGCTAGTGCGTCTGCTGAGAACCTGCACTAGGGTTCGCTCTGTGAAGGACCCTTGGAGGCTGATTCAGCAGCTAGCATATAAGGATTTTTCTTGGTTTATTTTTTTGTAAAATCCAGATATCAAAAATGAAAAACATTTATTTTTCATCCTTGTCCCTGCAATAGAATTTATTGCCCCTGGGCTATAGACAGCCAGACAAATAGAAACAGATTTTTTTCTTTCTTGCTTTGACTTGGAAGATGAGAACATGTTTTGTACATTCCTAAGTTGCAGCCAACATAAAGGTCTTTATCTTCAAGGAAATCAGTGGTTTGATTCTTGGTAATACTCCACTAACCCAGACAGTGACAATTTCCCAGCTTTGAATGCCAAGATGATGGCATTCACCTCCCTTCGAGGGGAACAAGGGGAGCTTCCCTCCCTTTCCCTTTTCTGATCAACACTGTTTATAAATTAAACAAAGAAAAGGATGGAGCTTTATTTTAGGAAGCTTTCGGACCACAAGTTGCGTTCTGGATTAAAGGTCGGGATGGGAAATCTGCCAAGGTTTCCCCTCCCTACTGCTACTAATTGTCACTACTCCAGTGAAAAAAAAAAAAAAAAAAAGAAAACTGGATTAGGGATAAAAAAAATAAACCCACTAGTCAGAATAACAAGGAGAAGACGGAAATCAGGCTTCATCTAGTGCTTGAGATGTGCCCTACATAGACGCTATTGAATTCTACCCACCTCTGTGCCAGCCTCCCCTAGGCATGGTGGACACTACTTATTTTGTTTGGGGGTTTTTCCCCTTCCTCCCTCACTCTGCCTCCTTTGGTGTTTTTATTCAGGCACAGCAGGCACCAAAGTGAACACTGACAAGCATTGACATACTTAAAAAAAAAAAAGAAAAAAAAAAAAAGAAAAAAATTGCTGCCACTCTCCCAGAGACGTCCATTATGTCTCTGGAGCCCTACGTTTTGCAACATAAAAGCATAATCAAAAGAAATCATGCTTCGACTCAGTCAGGGGCAGGGCAGAATAGTCCATTTAGCTTTATGCTAAAAAAGAAAATAATTGGACCAAAATTCGTTTGAAATAGGAGCAGGAAACAGTTTGTTTGCAATCTATTTCCTCTGGAAAACAGCAAACCCTATTAAACCCTCTTTGGGAGCTATTTATTTTGGAAACAAGTTCAGCATTCTGCAAGCAGCACACGCACGCAGAGAAAGTTGTAGCGGAGTGTAATCTTTGGAGGAAATGTCCGTGTTTATCTACATTGTAGTTCCATCCAGCTCCCAGAAAAACAAGCTTTCCGCGTCTTTAGTGTTAGGCTTGGCTGCTTTTAGCACACTGCATCCCATCCACAGACCCGAAGTGATAAACCCATCGGTAAGAGTTACAGGTGTGAGGTAGGAAAACCAGCAAAGCCAGTGTTCTTCCTTGGCCTCCCTCCTGCTCTTCTCCCAAGGAGCTTTTCCTCTGTGTTAGCTCTCCTGCTCTTCTCCCCTCACCCACCTTGCAAAAAAAAAACCAACCAAACAAAAAAAATCCAAAAACCCACCAAAACCTATTATACCATGGTCCTTACTCTTGGTGGTTTTTCCCCTGTGCTGTTGCGTGGCATCCACGCATGTGGGTGAGCTGGGGAGATGGCACGTAGCACATGGGCACCATGGAGCCGAGCCTTCTGTCACTGCCGTGCGTCTTGACACCAAGTCTTCTCCACCTGCCAAAAAATCCCCCCACTCGCAGCTCTGCTCTGGGAGCTGCGCACCCTCACCTGCTTCGCTCCCCTTCCCCTGAACAGAAGGAAAACACATGAACCCAGAAAGGAATCTCAAGACAAAACCAAAACAGAAATGCTATTAGCTTTCATCACATGTTTCTGAACGCTCCTAGGTGGTGGAGACTGATCGCTGTAGCTTTTACCTCTCCTTTCAATGGTTGAAACGCAGTAGGATCCTCGAATAAATAGTTAGGATTAATAATTTTCAGCTTGCACGTTGTGTTTGAGCAATTTGGGAGTATTTGCTGGCTGAGATGCACCAGTTCAAGCTTTGCTGCTGATTTGCAATGGGACAGGACCTCAGAGCACCATCGTGCTTCTCTGCTAAGGCCAGTGTTAGTGCCAGATGCAGAGATATTCCTCACTGGGCTTTCGTGTTTACTCATGTTAGGAGGGTTTAATCAATACTGCTCAGTGCTGGACTCAAATTCATCCTCCGTTTGGTGATCCCAGGTGATCCATTTTACATGTCAGTTTGGCTCGATGTCTTGTGCTAGTCAGGGGGTTTTCTCCCTTGACGTGTGTAGGTGCTGAGACCTTTGCACGTGTTTGGCATCCCGCTACCCAGGAGGCTGTAGCGGGCCACAGTGTCGCACAGCTTAACGTCCCCTTCACGTCTTCACACCTGGGAAACGCAGGGACTTCTGTTGCTGAGTCTGTTTGGGTGCTGGATGACGCAGGTGTGTACCCTTCATTCAAGACTGCTGGAAGGCATCCACCAGGCCCTGCCATTTCCCAAGACCTTTCCTTCTCTTCCAAGCCATAACGATATCCTCCCCAGTTTTGTCTTATCTGTCGGGATAAGATTAACCCACCTATTTAGGTATTTGCATTCCTCTTAGCCGCCTACTCCTGTCCCCACTTCCCCTGATCCTCTTCCTTCTCTACATTAATTTCTCTTTATATTTAACCTTTAGATTTTGGAGCAAGGAGTATAATGTGTCTCAGCAGGATATCATTCGATTTCTGCTCACAAGAGAGGGTCTTATTATACTTCCCCACAAAGTGCTTGTGATTTATGAGCTATTTCTCACTTAAGGGTTAAGTATGTTATCTCCTAGCCCAAATATCCTATATTAGCAATAGAGCTGATAACCACCGTTTGTATCAGTCATTGGGATCCTTAAATAAAATGGAGAGCAGCTTGTTGGAAATCCTCATTTCATTGAAAAGCATGGTTTAACTTTAATAGGGTTTGCATATATATCGTAAATCAGCTCTGAAAAAGGAGGGCATATTTTTTTTTCTCCATCTGATTGTTTTACACATTTCAACAGTGTGTAAAAACACAGCCTGTCATTGTTAATTTTAACCAAAGGGAATTACTTCTTGAAAGGCTGCAGTCGTGATTAAATGAAAAAGGTGATCAGTAGTGTAAATTTGGAGCTGATTAAATGCCGTCAGCTCAAATTCCTTATGCAAAAGAGATACAGGGATTAGGCTGGCTGCTTTCGCCACGTAGACAGCATGAGCTTTTAAGCACACCTAATACAGAAAACTTCTGCAACATTTGTTTTGTATTTTAGCACAAGGGCAAGCCTGAAACCTGCAGTTCATGGATTGACCCGATCCTCCTTCCCAGTCATACAGAAACCAGCTCACTTGGTCTTTCCTTCTCCCATGAGACTGGCGTGGCAGTAACAAACAGCCTAGCCTTTCCTACTCCAGGAAACGTGGGGTCTTCCCAAATTGTAAGGCAAGTTTTGTAGCCCTGGGGAGCTTTGAATGCACTGTTCTTCACGTTGGGGAATGTATTTCTTCTGTTAACGAGAGTCCTAGTAATACTAGTGGGAGTTAACGGGAAGGACCATTCCTTCTTCCACTATTGTCTTATCTGCACGGTCACCACAGCTTTCAGTCTTTACATGGATGAGCACGTTTGCCTCCACGGCAGGTACAGAGGGGACAGCTGCCACGTTTCACACTCCAGGAAAGGGACCTGCTTTCTGCATTGGTAAGCAGTTGCATTTGCACGCTTCTTTCTGGGTGATGGCAAGGTAGCATTTTGCAACCCCAGGCAAGCAAATCGTTCAAACGCTTCTTCCCCCACTGCTAGGTCTGACATCTTCACTCTAGGTTACCACCGTACGTCAAGTTATCACCCACCTCTCTAGTCTGGACATGGTGAGGCAGGCAGAGATTTAGTCAAATGGAAAAGACAGGGAGCTATTTTTAAAGGATGTATTTAACATCAGATCCAAAAAAAGTTTGGGATATTACTCTAGACCATAATGCTTGGTTGTTCTTCGTAGACATGACAGTTCTAGGAGTTACACAGATAGGTCTGTGCTTGCTGCAAGGAACGCTGATGTTATGGGTAGGAAGGGAACTGAGTTGCCTTGGGATTGTGCAATGCTGGATATGCTGGAAAAACTGAAAAGAACTGAAAAGTTATCCTGCAAATCTGACCTCACAAAGGGCACCGTGAAGTTCAGAGTAAGGCTTGTCTTGTTCCCAAGAAGCTACAGTGAGATGGTGGTGAGGGAACAGCATAGCAAGTCTGAGTGAGAAGGACCAGAAGAGAAAGGTGCCCTACATTTTAAAGTATTACAATGTGTGTACATAAAGTATTTCTCAGACTTAGTGCAACTTATTTATAATTTCGATTTTAAATAAGACAGTATTTTGCCAGCGCTATGGACCATAGACTTCACATCATCACATGCGATCAAACCAACAGAGTGATGAGGGAATGTGGGCAGAGGTCTAGTTACTGAGATCCAAATCCCTCCTGATTAAAAGTCTTCTGTGGTTACTTTGGTGGTTTTCTCACAGCACTGAGCAGTTAACTAAAGCCAAGAATTTCACTCTATTTTTTTTATTCCTAGGTACTTATTATCAGACACTGGCAAGTTGATAGGCTTTTATTTCACGCATAACGAAAGAAGTAGCAGTAGTATAAAGGAAGCTGGGGTACAGCTGATATGTAGAGTAGAACTTACTTTAATTGAAAAGCAGTTCCAGTCAAAATTTTTTTCCTTCTCTTCTTTTAAGGAGGGGGGGGAGAATTGTTTTCAAGCATTATAAAGCTTTTTTTTGTCCTCCCAGAAGCTAAGAAAGCCATCTGTGAAAACCTGTTTGCATGTTTGTTTTCTACAATAAAATGCAAAATACTTCTTCCTGTTAGCGGATTATGCCATATGTCACTCCCTGTAACAAAACCAGCATGTTTATTAATGAACCCAATCAGAGGCAAGGATTTAGAAAGATTTAAAGGAACTGAATTTTCAGTTCAATATTTTAGTGTAGAAAAACTTCTGGTCTGTTGTTAATGTTGTACTTGGAAAACTCAGGCTTTGTTTTTTATATGAATTTGCTAAATTGGCAATGGAAAGAGAGCAGGAGGAAACTCGCTGGGAAAAGAAATCACACTGCGATCCCTACGTTCTGCATGCGTGAACCCCCAGCTGATTGTGATCAGCAGTTTAGATGTGATTAATATTTAATTTGATTGGTATAGTTTTTTCTCCAGATAAGCTAATTAAGGAACTTGATGGAAAGGACACCCTTGTGCATTAATGTGGCAGCTTTTTGGTTTCTGTAGGGCAGACTAAACCTTCCTGAGTTACAGATGAGATGAATTCAGCTTTCTCAACTGCGTAGTGAAGAGACCTGCATTCCATGGCTTTGGTTTTTTTTGTCCCCAGACTGCCTGAAATTTGGGCTCGGATGATTGCTGCTATGCTGAGAACTATTTCATACACGATAAGGGTGATTGTGGTAGATGTAAAGATAACCCGAGAGCTTCTATTTGCCCCTTCGGATGTCAGTAGACTGCGCATACTGAGAATCTGGTTACATTCCTGGGAGTTTTTGACTTCTCAAATAGACAAGGTTTCTTATCAAAAGGGTTCAAAGCTTGCTTTTGCACATGGACTTCAGCACACCAATCAATACTTATTTTATCTTTAAACTCTAATACTGCGCTCACTGATTTAGATCTTGTTATTGTAGAGATCAGCTCAGGCACTTGGCCTGATAGTGCTGATGGAAGGGAGACGGAGCGTGTAACTTCAGCCTGGGATTTCTCGTGTTGTTCCACCCAGGACCTAGCAGCATTCACAGAAGGGGATTTTAGGTTGCTGTGTGAGAAGTTTTGTCCCTTCTTCTAAGTTTACACTGAATTTATGATGGTTTTTGTATGTGTTTTTTGGAATATTCGAACACCTTGCAGAAACCTAAAAGAAGCAATAACAGCCTGATTTTTCACATGTGCTTCCAGGGTAATCGTTAGCAAAGGGTGAATGCCAGGTCTGTTCTCCGGCAGCAGACCACTGCTGGAAATGGATCCATTGGTTCAGAAGGTAGAAATACATTTCTCAGCGCTGAAGTTCTTGCACAGAGACCTGGCTGGCCACTTACAAGGGGGATAATTACGTTAGCATTTTCAAAATTCGTGTTCATTGGCTCGTTAGATGTATTTACTAATCCAAACCATGAAACAGCTTCCTGTGTGTACTTCGTGAAGACCAGAGGGATGAAATCCCTCTTAACATTCCTCTAACTTTCTTACGTCTGTTGAAAGGCTCCAGAATTTAATGCCTTTCTCAAAGGCGTAATTCATCATGGAAGAAAACACAGAAAAATAAAAGTGACCTTTTTGAAAGGTCAGTTCATGTTTATGCTTCAGAAACAGTCATGAATACAGGTTTGGAGCAAGATGAGGCTGTCCTAAAATAGCATTCCATTAATTGTTTAATCAGCCCATGCTTGTTATAGATTTGGCATATTCTGTAGACAAATCAGGTCAGAGGTAACAAGTGATTCAAAGAAACAGAAAAAAAAACAAAGCCTGAGCTTTGGAAAACATGCTTCTCACAAGAAAAAATCTGAAACAGAAGCAAATCAATAACCTGTTGAGGTTTCACAGGCAACCTAAAAGCCCGAGATTCCTGGATTCCCACCCGTCTGCTTCAGATACCCCGACACATACATGTCAGCCCAGTGACTGCCTTTATTTTTATCCTTTTTCGTTAGCGTGTGCCTGTTGTGCAAGCAAGCTTTGTTATCTCTTTGGCTGCAGGACTTCAGTTAGGGCCTGTATCCCACCCCAGAAATGCTGTCTCAACAGAGAGCGCTTGTGACTGTGGTAGCCTCCCTCCACCTATCATAAATGTGTTAAAACACTCTGTTACAGCCTTCCTCTCTAGAGGACTCTTCTTCTCTTTGGGAGCGTGGATAAAAATGCATCTGAGTTTATGTAGGCAAACCCGAACAATATCATAGAGGCTGGCTACACTTCTAAACACAAAATGTTGACATCATCATTTTAGTAGACATGCCCTGGAGGAGAATGTCTATGGATTACATGAGATCTGAGAGAACAAATGGACGTGAAGAATTTTATTCATATATTGTTTTCAGCAGTAGGGAAGCATCCACTTCTCTTCTGTCTGCTTAAATGCCCACCAGCTTATTTTTCTTCCAAATGCGCCAGCCCTGACCGAGCTCTCCCCTCCCAGCGTGCACTGGAGCTTTGCCTCTGAATGCTTCTGCTGCACCGTCGTGATTTCTGTTCCAGGCACCTGAACTTTGTCAACTCTCCAGTTCAGTTTCCCAAATGAGAAATGAGCTGGCAGCCCGAGGTGCAGCTAAGGAAGTAGCTAATTCCTAAGGGCTGCTGTTGAAAATGGGGAACGTGCACAGTCATTTCTCTTGACCATCAGTGCTGAGCGATGGTGGCATAAAGCAGGAAGCCTTTTGCATCTTGTGCATGGCAAAGCAGTGTTGTTATTCTGGCTGCATAGCTTGGCTTGTTATTGAGCACATGCTTTGCAGATTAGCCTGTTTGTATAGCCAATCGAACATGTGCTCCATTAAAAATTAAAACATCCTGTTTTAAGGATGGAGCAGGAGACATCAGCTGCCACTGTGTAGCAGACATGGAAAGCCCCCAGAGCCCATTACCATAGGTTACAGCAAATGTTAATCAGTGCCAATGCAGTTAAATAATGCAGTTCGTGCAGATGGCAGCTACTACATCTACTCACAGATGTGTCCTCAAGTCCCTGAGGTTGCTGTATCACAGGAGTTGTCGGGAACAGTCAGATGCGATGCTGACTGTAGGTATCACCTTTGTGTTTATGCCATATATACCAGCCAGAGGAAAGACAGCAATCGATAGGACTGAGGAAAGAGTTCAGAAACACAGCAGAGGGTAGCATGGGGCAGTACCTGAACTCAAATAAAGCAATAAGGAAATCTGTCCCCTTCACAAGTTGGTTTTTTTTGCCAGGCATGTTTACCTTCTGCACATACAAATCAGTGTCTTAACATCATTAAAGGCCTGAATCCACAGCTCAGCTTTTGAACTTGTGGATATTTGTGATCATTGTGTATCATTATAGTCATTGGGTGTGTACAGGAGGGCAGAGAAGAGGTTATTAGCCTGCATGCACCAGTCAAACTTCATTTGGGATTTTTGTATTCTTCCTCATTCTGCAGAATTAAGTTTGCAGTTGCAATTATAACCCAATTTGCATCAGTCTCTAGGTCATGATATAGTACAGGTGTTCTCTGCCAGCTTGCCGTATTGTCCTGCCTCAGATGAAGTCATTTATATACCTTTTCATCTGCTTATGCTCAGTATGTGTGTTTATGAAAAGGCGTGTGCAAATCTATATGACATGCAAGAGTTTGCAGATGAAAGTTGTGCTATAAGTATAAATATTGTTTTCTAAGACGCGTCATGCTGTTCTGTATGTAGTAAGAGGAAAAACCATTGCAAGTCAAGGAGCTAAAAAGCATTTCTTTTTCTTTTTTCACATCTTAGGACATCCTTCATCATCTATTTGTGTTTCATCTCTGTGACACTGGTAAATGTTCTTTATCCTAAATCTGTGGATTTCTTAGATCATTATGTCTCCTTTTTTAAAAAAGGTTCTGTATGTATATATTGTGTTCTGGTGGAATAGCTTGAAAAAGGAAAAATTTTGATCAGTTAAGCACTTGGCCTTTTCTCAGCTTTTGCTTAATGCATTGAGGACACTATCATTAGATATCAGTTTTCTAAAATACATAGATTCAAGGTATTCCCGTTTCCTCAGGACTTCACCATTACTTCGGGTGCAAGTGTCTTCTACAATGCACAGCATTTAACACTCTTCGTTACGATCTCTGCGTCTGTTTTATGTAGAAGACCAGCTTAAAGCCAACTGTCTGCAGTGAGCCTTGGTTGAGACATTTGGTTGTTACAACCATCTGATTTCTTGAACCTGCCATAAGACTGTCACACTTCACCCTCCTGTGCTGTTTCCCAGGCCCCCTGTACAGCACACCATGCCTCTAGCCCGTCTTTCGCAAAGAGCTATTGGCAGAATTGGAAATTGTACAAGTGCAAGGAGGTTGGTATAGAGATCTAAGAGCATAATACATTTTGGTTGTTTAAATTTAGCTCTCAAGGCTATAAAATGGGACTTGGGACTCATGGGACTCATTTTTTCCTCAGTAGTTTCATCTTTTAACCATTAATTGTCAGATATGCGGTGTGGGATGAGTGTTCTGCTGTGACCATGCTTCTGTCAATTAATAATGGAACGTATCCAAAGTTTATCTGTAGCAATCATTCATACCATCTGGCAATACAAATTAGATGAATTTGAAAGCAGTCTACAAACAGGCATGTTGTTCTAGGGACTGCCATAATTATATCTATCAAATATATAGAGAAAAAATGTATTTAATGCATTTTTAAATAGTGTGTTGAGATCAATATCCCCTTGAGAGCGAGCTCCATTTCCAGAGTCAAGGGTAGCAGCACGGTTACGTAGCCTTCCTGTGTGTTTGTATCAGCAATACTCCCAACGAGAACAAGCCATTTTTGGAATGAGCAGGGGATTATTTTTCTTGCCCGTTCTGGCCCTGGCCTCATTCCCAAGCCTGACAACACTGGTGCCAATTAGTAACAGACTGGGGACCGGCCAGAGATGACAACAAACCAGTCACAGGACAGATAGAAATGTTTTAAATGAGCCACTGGATCAAAGCAAAGTGAAGAAGTTGTTTGTTTATATATTACAATATTTGAAGCCTGCTTGATACTGTCTCAGTTTATGGCCTGGACCCATGCTCGCCCACGTGCATGGATACCCGTGTGATAGAGCCACTCTTGTTTCTCACAGATTTGCGCAGGCCGGAGCGGTGTCGGGTCCTCGCAGCACCGTCAGGGCGGTCTGATGGCTCTGACTGCTATGAATGGACCATACGTGGTTGCTGCTCTGGCACGGATTAGGACACGCAGCCCTCCAGCAGCATCTCTGATACCATTCCTGCAGTAGGGTGTTTTGACTGCCTCGGGCCGGCTCCAAACACCCATGGGGCTGGGTTGTCTATGTGAGGATGGCTTTTATGGCTCCTTTGCCGTAACTGCCTCAACGCGGAGAATCCATGCAGAGATGTGTTTGGGGCTTCTAGTTCAGGTCACGTCTTTCCCTGAGAAGACCTGCCTTGAAGAGGGATGGCACGCTCTTCTCCCGAGCAGTGGCCACAGACGAGGTTGCTTTGTGCCTCCGTGGCTGACTAAACTGAATTGCCCGAAGCATTAAGTGTCCACACACGACCTGTGCCCGTCTCTCCGGGAAGTCCATCTCATTGCCACTGTATCAGATGTAAAATCAAAGAATCTGGAAATGAAAGAAATGTGAAATATAGTTTATTCTCATAGTTATAGATGAGGAATTGTACTGCATGTGTGTATTCCCTCAGTAAAGCAGCTGTTCTGCCCTTGGAAGGATATTTATAGACTACTGAAGGTAAACGATCTTGGCTTATTTCATATTGCTACTACATTTTCACCGAGTTTAACTACAGTTTGATCAGGAAAACTGCTTGCGTGTCAGTTTTACTGATACAAGATCTTTTTCCTTGCTATTTCTGCTAAATAATTTCTGCCTAGTTTTCAGATAAACTGTTTTGCTATTAGTAAGTTCTTTTGAGTTTCAGTAGAGGAGTGAGTTGTTGTAATACGCAAAACCATTGGCAATCTTAGAGTCATTAGCTTAACGGCCTCCGTGATGCAGTTTGAGGTTACTATTTGATCTTGTGGGGTTTTTATTTTTCCTCTCTCGGTATTTATTCCCTGCCAATTTTCAACGCTGTGTAAATGGTTCAACATCAGGATTTTGACGTGTGTGATGAATTTCAGTGTTTTAAAGCTCATAGGGCATTTGCAGAAGTTTAGTCAATAGTTTATGAGTTATCCCACTCCTTCACTGCTGTTTTGCTACCGGTCTCCCACGTTTGTGGTTGACTATGATGGCATTTATATTTACCAGGTAGACTAGCCTGTATTGCAGTTATCACTGTATGTATAAAACTAATGTTTAGGTGCTTTTTAAAACTAATTTTACTGCTGCTTCTTTGATGTGAACTGATAGCAATATTTCTCAAGCAATTGTTTTTAGCTGATGAAAATCTATGGCGATTGGAAAATTATCTCTGATTTAATATACCGAATGGCTGAAAAAGTATTGCACAAAAAAACTTGAGGCATCCAGTATGTAGTGTGTGAGCACAGAAATCAGTAAAACTGCTAAAGAACTGCTGTTGCTGACCAGATGATCCTGCGATAGGTACAATGTGATTAACTGTTGCTGTAACCCTTCCCTGAGGAGCCTGCTGAGCTTGGTTCTGACCCGGTGCACCCTCTCTCCGGTGCAAAAGCTGCAGTATCCATGGCAAAGGTATTTTAGAAAAACCTGGGAACAAAGCAGCTGAACAGATTTAACTTCGCTCCCTCTACAATGTGCAGGTGTCTGTTCTACTTAGGGTCCTCATCCAGTATCACTGGAGTCAATTATAACCTTTTTACTGATTTCCGTCAGCAGTGAATCAAGCTCTAAAATCTTATGAAACGTTCATTGTTATGTTATCTGTCTAATTTCTGAAGAGGCGGAGTTATTCTGTGATTCTACATATGAGTGCTAAATGCCTCTTATGTCTCCATTGGTGTCATACTTTATTCTCTGCCATGTGTTTTACAACCAGTAACAAAAGCGTGATTGGAAATAGGCCCCATTAAGCTTGTTTGTGCTTATGCTCATCGAATGCATTTTGGAAGGGGTTTTCACTGCTTTTTTTAGTTAGGGATTTAAAGGAAAACCAAACTGGTATTGTAAAAACCATGCCCTTCCCTTGATTCCCCTTAAGCAGAGCAGTTAGTCTACATCTGTTTCAGCTTCCTATTTGCACAGAAAACTCAGTGATTTCAATTTGCCAATAGCACTTCTGCGGTACTGGAAGTGTGATATTAAGCAAATTATTTTTTATTAGGTCAAGCCTAGCGTGACCTAGCTTGCTGCTAAGGCAAGCCACTAGTAATAATTCAGAGATGTCCCTGCAAGGCTAAGTTTCTTTCTTTAAAACTTTTAATTTCCATCAAGTGGTTAAAAAAAAAAAGAAACTTTTTTTTCTTCTATTGGCCGCTCAGTGAATATGTAACTGATAGTTTACAAATTCTAGGTACATGTATAATGTATACATGCATATACACACACACATGCATATGTGATATAATGCGTAGATACATACATCTGCATGTACATAGTTGCATGCGTTTTGTATGCGAACTTTTATTTATTTATTTTAAATGTCTTTTTAGTATTTGTATTTTTATATATGTATGTCAGTGCAATCTTTACATGGTTGGACACTTGAACAGGCAGTTCCAGGAGGCTGTCAGTGTACTCCTTAGTGGTTGAAATTCACATCTGAAAACAAAATTGCTGTGTACAACATGGACCCTACCAGGTACGCATATTAGTCCTGGGTGAACTCAGTGGAAACACTTGTTTGAACAGTGCTCACCAACAGAAGAGCTTCACAAGTGATACTTCCACGTGAAGAACACAGAATGCTCTCCTGTACATGTATGTATTAAGCACCATTCACAAGCTTTAAGATGCAATCAAATCCCATATAATCTCTTTCTCCTGGTAGGAAGCCTGATTCTCAAATAATCTGTATTAGAGAGTTTCAAAATTCAATTAAGAACTGATCAAAACTTGGGCAGGGATCTCAGGATTTTGCTCTTCATTTGTATGTACATAGCAAAAGCATACATTCAAAAAATCATATTGGACTGGGAATTCACAGCTTCAAGGTGACTTGTCAGAGATGATGGATTCCTTAAAATCTCTCCCATTCTTTCCTCAGCAAAACAGCCGTTAAGTTTTTAAAGTATTTATCTCATATGTGCATGGCACTGTTGTGCCGTTAGGTGAAAAGGTTTAACTGTTTTCCACTCTTCAAGCATCGCTGTCTTATCTTCAGAGCTAACTCGGCATGTCTGAACTCCTGGAAAGCAAGTGATTGATCAAGGAATTTAGGAAACAGCTCCCTTGATAAAGCCAGGGAGGATATTTCCTAAGAGGGGCAGTGGGAGTGAGGAAAGCGTGAAACTTATTTAACAAGCAAGGCTTGAGTTGGATAATCTGCATAATATATCCACTGGCATTAAGTCTGTCATCTTTGCATTGCATTTCATGTACAGATTTTGCAATAGCTGTCTTTCACTGTCGGTTCTAATAAAGAGCATTGGTCAGCTTAAATTCCCTGGGAGCGCAGAGTTATGTTTTGTGAACTACATGTGCCTGAGGCCTCTCATGCATGATTTAAACTGCTTTGTAAATGTCAATAGGTGGAAAAGCATTAGATCCCTTGTAGATTTCTCCAAATCCTCAAAGATGTGTATACCATGTATAAACCATGCTACAGTTTCAAGGCCACTGCAATCTCTACACTTGCCTAACTGTGGGTTTAAGGTATTGCCAGCAGCAAAATATCGGTGTATACATGATTTGATCCAACCGGCCAATGAGACCCTTTATTAAGAAAACCTTTGCTCCTGTGGAAAGTCCCTTGTGATATTAAGTGGGCACACAGCATAAATGTTGGATGTCCTTCAAACTTCGTTGCTTTATGCTGTCTTTTAAAAAATAAAACAAAATGCATTTCTGCTTTGTCTGTGGAATCTGCCTTTAAATGGAGGACAAGCTCAGCCACAGGAAAGGCTCACATTTCTCTGCATGTTGGGGCAGAGGTGGAAATAGGACTTTGTAGGTTATGAAAGGAGTCAGCTTTTAATTAGGAGTGCACTGTCTATTGGCAGAAGCCACTGACTATATAAAATAAATAAGAATCTGTTACTAATGAGAAACTGTGGGGGCCTCGGATGGCTCCGGGGATTGGTAATGTAGGTCACTGGTTTGCAGCCGCACGAGGAGCCGTTGCCATCTGATGCCTGTTCGGCAACCTGCGTGGAAGGAGTCCATTGGGTGCCAGCCCAGTTTCTGGCAGGCAGGTGTACACGTTGCACAGCCACCGCCGCGGCTGGCGCTCTCGATGACAGGCCTGGCAGAGACACCAGGCACTGAAGGGACTCGCAGTTACTGAACTGGCCGCTCACCCCGGGTACAGTTCCTCCAGGTCAGGCTCGATGCATGCTGGAGACGGCGTGAGGACGGTAGCGCAGACGCTGCCGGGTTTGCTGACGTGCGGAGGGAGCCAGCTGCCAGGGTTGTCACTGAGGTCCATCTCATGGGCACTAAATTAGCTGAGAAAAACACATTGATAGAAGTATTCAGCTCTTAGTGAAATTCATCACTGTGGCCAAGGGTAAGCATGACACTTGGGTACCAGTAAATTACTATTTTGAAACTTATGGGCTGGAAAGATTTTGATTTGTTCTTTCAGGGGATAAATATCATCTTCATCCTATTTTCAAATTCATGGGGAGAAGATCCATGCCCAGCTTTAAAACACAGAGGCCCCACCTCAGAAGTCCTTGAGCTGCAAAAAGCGTGTTGTAGGGAAGGATGAGTGCGTGCTTGCTGGGTGTGTGCTGCTGTGTGCCTCTGTAGGAGACAGGGTATTGAGCTGGTTGGCCTTCTTGTGTCACTGATTTGTCTCACTCATCTGAGCTATTTTTTAAGTAGACAGCCACGTTTGTGCACCTTGAGTTATCTGAGGTGGGCTTTTTCTGTTTTCTTAGCAATATAAAAAGTTATCTATCTTCTTTGTGTCCAGTTCTTTATGTTCAATTATTCATTCTTTATTTTCAATGTAAAAAGTTAATCTGTGTAGTTGAGTCCATGCTTTGTGCTTTAGTTGTACTTGACTGTTGTATGATGGCAATGTGTGGTCTTTTCCTGGGTGGAGAACGGAACAGCTCAACCATCCATCAGTTTGTGGGGTCAGTTGCTACCTGTAAAGCACGCAGGGAACTGCTGGCTTGAGACATGCGTTGGGGTCCAGAGCAAGGCTCCAGCTGGCAGTAAGCAGGTTAAGCGTAAGATCAACCATGATGTTGTTTCTCTTTCCTGATCATCCATGGACAAAGAGCTGCATCTCATCACCAGGAGCATGCATAGGCTGATGGAGCAGCAGATGACCCTTCCCAATTCAGAACTGCAACAAAAAAGCTGCTATCAACTGGTTTCTACTGCAGAAGGGACCCAGGACTCCTCATGTCGTTTAAGATCTTTCTGGACCTCTGTTTTGCCTGCACATTGTTCTCACCGTTCGGGTTTCCTATTGCCTTGGCTCATGATCCCACTCTTCATTCCTCTCCACTGAGCTCTGGGCTGTGTTTCCAAAGCTGTTTACAAATTTTCAGATACTCTGTTTTTATCAGCAGAAACTTCTAAGAGCGTTGAATGGCTCCTCAGAGAGCTGATACATACTGCAGAGCACTGGTCAGGTCTTTTGTAACTCCTTGATGTCCTGTAACGGAGCTTTGCTATCACCATGGCCTTTGGAAGCCACAGCTCCAACATCCCTGCCTTTGAGTTCCTTTCAAAGCTCAGCCATTCTGGCTGAAAACTTGGTTCACATGTATAATAGGTATCAAACAGAGAGGCTCTCATTTTATCACAGCATCTATTTGAGTGCTGGGATTCCCCAGGGAACGGCTGGCTTTCTGCGTGCATTTTGCACAAAGGTGGCTTTGGTCTACGGTGACTTTGTGCTGTGTTGCTTTCAACATCTTGAGGACCGAGAACTTTTTAACATGTTATTTCCTTTTGCAAACACAGCCGTTTCAGTTGCCAGGATAGCGACTCGCCTGCCCACAAAGCTTCCCGTGCCCATCCCTTATATCATCAGGCAGCGTCTTCTGATCTCGAAGGAACTGTATGCCGCTGGTTTCAGAGACTAAACATTGCATTTGCTGTTCAATATTGGTTATCCTTCAGTGGTTCATGGAGACAAGCAGAACTGCTATTTATAGATTTACTTTCTGTCTCTCTAGTTCAGTGCAGTCAGTTCTGACACACTGTCCTAGTAATCTGATCAGCCATGCTGCTTTTAAATGCAGGGCTAGGCCTTGGCCTCTGTCGGGAGGGTGACAGCTGTCAGATACAGATAGTAGGCTGCAGATCCTGGCTGCTAAAACCCACTCATTCATTCCTGTTACAGATCATTGCCCACAGCTTGAAACCATGCTTTACAGTCCACCGATTAGCTGGCAAGAGATCTACATACTGTATTAGCAAGGTCAGCCAGTGAGATAAAGGCTAAAACCTCAGCCCATCTGAACTATTCTTAAGCAGATAGCCACATGCACTGGCTGCTTGTTTATTTTCTTCCCTGCCCCATTATATCACGCCAGAACAATTAGCGAAAAAATAAACAGCAAAAAAGACATATTCTTGCAGATTGTCCTTCTTTAGAGTTCAACTCGGCGGTGGTAGGACACAGATCTGTCGGAGAAATGTCATGCACTCAACTGCCTGCTTGTGCTTGGAGACCTGACGTAATTCTGCATTCCTTCTTGTTTCTTAAAATAGGGTAGTTGGTTTCTTTTGCAGGACAGCATGATAAAGTTCAGTTTGAAGCTACCATTGCTCAACCTGTTGGAAGATTTTTGCTCTCTAAGTTATTCGAGTTTGTGCATGAGTTCACTTGTCTCTTGGCTGTGTGTTATTTCCAGATGTACGTGCTTCCCAGGCAGGAAGAGTATTTGGGTATAGACATGGATATTTTGCTTCGGATCATTTCTGAATTAGGGGGCTTGAGATGCACATACTAGGATTTGGAAGGCAAATCTGATATCTCTCAAGGAGAGAGACAAGGAAAGAGCTACTGAACA
>CM036573.1:0-29794 GCA_020745775.1 Theristicus caerulescens
AACCTGTCTTTGTTCTAGCTAATTTTGATCAATTTTAAGTTAAGATTTTAAACTCCAAAGATCCAAACTATAAACCATATTGGCAAGTTAGTAGGATCATATGCATATATGGGTCTGTTTTTAGCTGTGAGACTGCATTCAAAGTGTTTAAACTGCACTTTTTTTTTTTTTTTTTTAAGTGTTACATGCCTGCACAACTAATGTAGCTGTGATAGGATTTCTCTCATTGTGAATGGTGAAGACGACATGCATAGGACAGTTCCACTAAGCCACTAAGCTCTCTGGACTATGAAATACTGATAGGGTGAATAATGAGCTTCATAAGACATTAGTGTTGTACCACAAATGCTACAGAATGGCTATGCAACTATTCATTGCAGATAAAAGTACATATGTACTTAAAATTTCCTGATGAAACATTTTGGAGCGACAAAAGCTCAGGAGAAAGTGTGTAAAATTCTAATCCCATTTCCTTTGTCCTTTTCTTTTGTTATTTAACAATGGCCTCAAATCGGTCTTTTCATTTTCTTCTCCCCTCCTCTGACCTGCCCATGCAGATTTCTTTCCAACGTGCTTTCCTGCTCCACTACAGAAATCTTGACTTCTACCTCCTGGCACATAATTTCAGTTTGATTTATGAACACTTACTGTTAAAAGTGTAAACTTTTTTGAGATCACAAGCTACAACTCAATACAATTTTATAGTATATTATCTAACCAACAAAGAAAAAGTGTTTAATCCTTGGTCCTTAAGGGATGAACTTTTGGAGAGGAAGAAGCAGCAAAGGGATCATCTGCTGTTTTGAGGTCCATGCTTCTAAGCTTTCAGAAAGATGCCAGTCTCTGAGCTACGTTCTGAAGGATGAAGATTGGAATGGAGGTGTCCTGGGGTTAGAAGTGATGCCAAGGGTGAAAACCAAAAGATTTGTTTTTTTCCACTGAGATAAATCTATATTCTGAAAAGTATTTCATCCTGATTGTCAACATTTGACTCATTTTCACCAGTCACTGCAAGATGCCAAAAACTCCATTGCTTCTTTAGTTTCATGATGCTTTGACCAGTACCTCAACCTCAGGGAAGTTTTAGATCCATAAGTTACAAAGAACCGTGGGCTGCCCTCTCACATCTACTGTCTATCATCTCCTCCTCACCTCCACTTTTCATTCCACAAGAAGTCAATCAGGCAGAGCATACCACAGCAATTAGTGCAGCACACTAGAGCATTTAGTGCTTTAAACACTTGGACATACAGACCCCATATTAGATAAAAAATACATTTTGTAGGCACTTCCATCCATGCTCTTTCCTCTTTTCTGCCCACAAACACTTAAAATTTCTTTATAGCTGTTCCTAAATGGCTTTAAGATTTCCATCAGGCTGTCTATAATAGGGGAGTGAGCTGTACTCCAGCCTAGTTCCCATGGAAGAGTGCAACAATGGACTGGAGGAAGTTCCTCCCACACAAATGCACTCGTTCTCACCTTTCTTATTAGAAGAGCAAAAAACAAAGAATTGGAAAGATTTGTGGTAACCTCAAGACCTGCAGAAGCCTGTTTCTAAATGATTAGCTTGCCTGCATGTCTCTACAGGAACAGAAGTAATCAATCCTTGCCTTTGATCTCTATTTGACAACAATACCTGAATCTACAGCTTGTTTTCTCTTCCTTTCTACGTTTTCTCTACTTTCCAGCATTACGGGCTAGAAGTGTGTTTCAAGATGGAGTTTGGTCCAATAAAAGCTTAGCTGATGAGCTTCTGTTCCTTGCAGATTGCAGAAAGTGTTACTGTGATGCAGTTGCTCCCCTTTCTAGTTCACAGATGTGCCTCCAGCTCTGCTTCTGTACTAAGATTAGTCAAGAGTTTCATTCACAGGTGGAGCTGCTTCACAGTGCCTTCTTTCTGTGGCCCTTAAGCATCCACACAAGTTTTTTAAAACTTAAAAGAGTAAGCAAAGGATAAATTGCATTGGGGATGAAAGAACTAATGTCATGGAAAACTCAGGTGCAAACTCATTTAAATATGCCACCCTCTCCCAGTGACCTAGGACAAGGAGCTGCTAACAAGCTCAGCATCCATCAAAACTGAGCCCGGTCTTCGGTGTCACTGACACAAGTCAAGCTCTTAAATGCTGTCAGACTGATAAAAGCTTGTGATGTGAAAAACAGGAAAGGTCTTGCTCCTCTTACAGGGAGCAAAACCTTAATCATATTAGAGGTAACCACTTATTCTCCTGATTTTTTTTGAGAGTCCATTTTTGCCCTGACCCACGGGAATCATTATTTATGAAGACATAAAAGTGCCAGTCACAAGCTCTACTGCTATGAATTTTATGTGATCCTAATTTAGATGAAGCAACACTGTTATTTTCAGGAATAATACTTAAGGTGAGCGGGGACCGGGTAAAGCTCCGAGGAGGGTGGCGGTGCCTGCGGGGAAGCGGCCGGGCCGGCGGGGTCCGTGTGGGAGGCACGGAGCGGGGAGGGTGCGGCGCCGGGCCGGGGCCGGGCGGTGGGGGGGGCGCCGCGAGTTCTACGCCGGGTCGGGGCCGGGCGGGGGGGGCCGGCTGGAGCCGGAGCCGGCGGCGGGGACTGCCCGGAGCCGCGCTGGGGGCTCGGCGGGGCTTCCACGTGCGGCGGCGGCGGGGGGAACGGTGTCCCCGCAGGGTCAGAAAGCATGGAGGGCTGCGGCTCGCGGCATCTCGGGGCACGGGGCTTCCGGTCGGCCATGTTGCTTCCCCGGGGCATGCCGGGAGGTGTAGTTTCTACGGACGTGGCTGCCGGGCAGCCGCATTGCTCTCGGGCGCGTGCGGTGCGCCGCGGTCCCTGTTACCGCCGCAGCACGAGGTGCAGTTTTGTTGCCGATTTCGTGCGGTTTTCTGCGGTTTCCGGCTGTGGCCGCTCCCCCAGAAGAGGCGCGCCGCTGTCCCGTAGCCCCAGATCGCCCCCAAGCCCTGTCGTGAAGACCACAAGCTGGCTCTCAAGTGGGCTGGATTCTCCCTTAACACGGGTGCTGTTACCAGCGGTGCGGGGAAGGAGCAGCTTCTCCAGAAGCCCCTGCAGAAGGAAGGGCTTCAGCCAGGGGCGATCTACGGTAATAACGGTCGTCGCTTTTTCTTTCCCTGTCCCAGAGGCTGTGCTGAGGATGCGGTTGTCCATTCCTCCCCTGGGGATGCTGCTGACAGCACCTGCCTCAGGCTTGCGTGGGTTATTTCTGCCCAACCTCACTCTCCTTGTGACGTGGGGTGAAAAGGGACGGGCAGAGCGCTTACTGGCTGCGGACAGGAGCTGCCACGGCTGAAGCTGGAGAGGCTGGAGAAAGGTAAAGAAGAAGAAACGGAAGGCCGTCTGGCTGACCGCTGCCTCCCACTGCAGACAAGAGAGAGCCTGCCTCTCCGGGTGGGAAGGGATCCCTCTTCGTAGTGCACCGCAGGCCAGACCGCCAATGTGCACCGCAGGGTCTGTATGCATAACCCAAAGCGCCGTACAGCCACGTAGTGCACGAGCGAGGCTACGTGTCTAGGAAGCATCGTCTTATAAGAGCTGTAAGACACCCGTGTATCCTCTTAGGTGGAGGACAGCCGAGTGACCGGAGTTAGAGAAGAGGAAGGGAGGAGAGAAGGAGGAAGAAGCATCTGAACTGGCCAATTCTCCCAGCAGCACTGAGAGCGAGAGCTACGGTGAGTCCTGGGCCCTCCCTGGCCCTCTCTCTTTTGCATGCTGCTGTGATCCATAGTGGTCTGCAAGTACAAGGTACGTCTGCGATGTGTGTCTGCGTTTTTCCTAAGATGCTTGTAGTATGGACTAGTATGGTCGAACCCAAGGGGAGAGAAAGCGCCCGAGGGTGAGCATGCATGTGAGCGTGCCTGTGAGTGAGGAGTCGAAAAGGGGAACTGGTCAGCTCAGTGGAGCTCCCTGCTGCAAAGGGGCTCCGGTCTGAGCAGTTAAAATCTCGGGTGGTGTGCATGCGACTCCCTGAATGGTGTGTGAATGCTCGGGTGGCTGCTGCTCCTTTAGCACAAAGATGATGCAAAATACTTTTTCCTCCACTCAGTTGTAGTCTTCACAAAACCAGGAAGCTTTAGATTCCTACCCAGCTTTATGCTAAAGGTTTTTTTTCCTCTCTCCGCAGAATGTCAGCTGCTGCCATTTCACCGTGGTCACTCTTTCTTCTGCCGTGAAAGCACAAGACAGACAGAAAGGATCCCTAGCGGTCTGCAAGTACAAGGTACGTCTACGATGCGTGTCTGCATTTTTCCTAAGGCGCTTGTAGTGTGGACTTCAAAGTTAACGTTAAGAATGTGCCAACTCTCCTTCCTTCTGTAGTTTTTCTATGAATATTTTAACACAAATACTAAAAATAAAATAAGGTCTGTGCTGGAGCATGTTATGCCTATGCAAAGTCGACTTCCCTCCGTTTATTTTGCCTTCCTGAAAGTACAATCTTCTGTTTCTGTGCGCTTACTATGAAACGATATTGCGAAAATAATTTTGTCCTAAAAGAGGAAAGAAAATGTTTGTAAGAGTTCAGCTGTTTAGAAGAAACAGGCTTTGTTTTCATCGTAAAAGCTGTATGCTTTTTCAGTCAAGAGGTTTTTCAAATCTCTTTTAGTGGTACTTGAAAACCTTACTGAGATACTAGCGTCTGTACTAAAAGCAATCGAGGTCAAAGAAGAGACATGGACAAAAGAGGAGAAATCGGCATCACTTCTGCGCATTTTCTAGGCTTTCCTGAGAAGCGTTACCAGCCTTGTAACTAGTGACAGCGAGTCCTGATGTGGTTTCGGTGAGTTATTGCTTCGGCAACGGCCTTTTTCCTTAACCTACAGCGTGTGATTTCTTACTGCAGTTGGCAAGAGATTTTCCAGAATGGCAATCTTTCTCGGTCAAAGAAGTTGCATTTTATGAACTCCCCATCAGAGCGGGTCTCCAGAGATGAGGTACTTGGCAGTACAAGTCATCAGCAACGAGACTTTCCACTCTCTTAGAAAGAAAGAAAAAAATAGAAGGGAAAAAAAAAAGTCCATTTGCTTCCAAAGACCCGAGCACAGCACGTCTTCCAGAAGTTGATGGCATCGCTGGTTCTCGGTTGTAACAGCCGAGATGCGATAAACACACGTTCCTCTGTGTGCTTCGGTGCAGCCAAAAGTGTCAGCAAATCTGCCGGTCCTTTTTGGTAGCCTTATGCATTGCAGCACCGGGGATTTGATTCTGCCCCGCCCCCCCCCAGTAAAACCAAGTGGGGGATCTCTTATCTCACTGATTTTTCTATCCTAAATGTAACTTTAGGATAAAAAAAGTTAAAACTGTATCTACAGGCTGCCTTGCATTGTTTAAACTGTAACTGCCAAATAGCTGTAGCATACGATCTCTTCGGTGTGTTTAAGCGGTTAGTTGTTTGTTCTAAATGTTTACCGAGAGAGGCAACTGAAGGTTGCGGTTTCCCCCCCCCCCCCCCCCCCCGCTATTAAAGCGCTCTGAGGTACTTTATTTCTGTCTTGCTTTCAATGGTGCATTTCCCTGGCAGTTCGGTAGCATCTCTCTTGGGCAGTGCAGCTGGCCAGATGTTGCTCCTAATGATGTGACACGCAAAAAACCCCCCGTCAAAGATAACGGTGTTTCTTGGAGACAGGTAATCGAATGGTATCGATTCACAGCTGTGCGAGTTAAATGAATGCAAAAGGGAAATCAAATCCTTCTCCAGTATAAGTATTTTTATTGGCTGTATAAAAACGCACGCGCACCTTTGTTAGCATAAAGTGAATGACTGCGACGTGTCCTTCGGTTTTCATTTTGCTCTTGAAAGCGTTACGCTTCGCTTCCAGCTTTATCGACCGAGCCAGCAAGATGGGCAGCAGCAGCGCAAGGGCCGAAGCTGTTGCGGTGGATCTGTAAGCGTAGATTCTGATTACGGTACGCCCTTGTCCTGCGGCCTCGCAGGGTTATCTCCCTGCAGCCGTGCTGTAAGGAAGGGACGAGACGTTTTCCAACACTGGGAAGAGCGTTTACTTTTATGTGAAGAAGGTGTTCCAAATCGTACCGGTTAGTCTTAATACCGATTGGAAGCGTTCAAGTCGCTCTAGCTTTTAAAGGATGGATTGTATTTGGAGCTGAGCCGTTTCCCTAGAATCCTCCTTGAGCTCAACTACTCTCCTATCCCTTACTCTGACTGAATTCCTCTACTCGCTTCTGTGCTATGTTTTTAATATGCTGAACTATCATTTGGGATTTTTGTTTTTCAGGTGTCTTGTTGTAAGCGTCCCGTGATGCTCGCTAGGTACCTCCCAGCCCAGGTTTGCCTGCTGGTCATGGAGCGTCCTGAGGGTAAGGGGCCGTCCCCGTCCCCGGAGGCTCCTGGCTCTGCCTCCAGCGGATGCCCCGTGAGTGCAGCAGCGAGGGCTGTCTGGGGGGGGGAGAGTCCTGGGCCAAGAGGGAGCGGGGCCGTTGGTTGCCCCGGGGAGCCCGCCCCAGCGCGGGAATGGAGGGGGAGCACGGCAGAGCAGAGCCTGAGCGAGAGGTGTGGCACCGTCCTCCGGCACGCTCCCCCTGCGGTGTGGGGCAGCCGCCAGCTTGTGGGACAGGGGCTGGGGGGGCTGCGACCCTTTGCGGGGGGCTGCCCCCATTTTATTTTTCTAGCGGAGCTCCCCTTTTCGGGGCGGGGGGGGGGGCGCGTACATATGTAAATGACATTATTAAAGTAGCAAGCTGTGGGCCGGGGCTGTTTTCCTTGTTTTGTGCCTTTTTTGGGGGGTGATTAAAAGGGGGGTGGGGGGCGGAGGGGCCTGGGGGGGGGGTGATGTCATTTGGGGCACCCCAATGTCACTGGGGGTGGTGATGATGAAACAGAGGAGCAGGTGAAGGGGGGGCTCACAACCCCAAAATGCCTGAAAATTTGTGTGTGTGATTAAAAACATTAAAAACTGTAAATATGGGTGCGAGGCATTGCAGTAGAGAAAAATCTCTCGCCTTTTTATATATATATATATATATATAAAAATATATATATATAAAAAAGGATTTCAAAATGCAAACCTGTACCTGCTATATTACGTAAAGGATTTTAGAATATTAAAAAATCTAAATAGAGATAGATAGGGCTTTAAAATAAAAAAGAACCTGTCTATATGTTAAGAAATAAAGGAGTTTAAAATGCAAAAAAAGATGACGTATATGAAGGAATTGAAAATAGGAAAAAGGCTGGATAGGTAGAGCTATCTACGCTTACTGCGTGTCCCATAGGAAGCCCAAGTAGGTATTCTGTGTAATCTAAGTAAAGGTTGTATAGAAGCGTAAACAGACGACAAAGTCTAAAGAGACAGAAGTGTAAGTAGATATCTGATACCTGAGAATGTGGATTGAGGCTCCTGGGTGTTCCCCTTTTCCGTTACAAAGCTCTTGAATGCTCCCATTACATAACAAGGGAGAGTCCTTGGGGATAATTAAGTTTTGGGCCCCTGAGCACTCCTGTCTAGACAACTAGGCGACACAAGAACTGAGTCTGCGCAGAAGCAAAGGTCAGTCAGCGAACACGGTGAGGAAGACTGTGAGCCTTCGTCTGAAGACCCCCAAAGACCACCTGAGGACCACCACAGAGGATGACTGCGCATGCGGATCGGACATTTACATATGTTAATAAGTTCCAGGAAATCTCATGTTTATGTAGATGAATTCCCGGAAATCTTATGAATATGTATGTTTTCATGGTATATAGTTGCTGAAAGTCCGTCAAGCCGGCGGAGCACTTATGGTGGAATTATCCCCAGTGCTGCCCGGCGCCGCAATAAAGAATGCCTGCTTTCTAAAACTCCAAAATAAGTTTTAGGGAGTGAATTATTTTGCCGCTTTCCGGTAACATATCTAAGTCTAAATAGAGAAGTCTGAGATATCAAAGTGTCAGAATATCCAAGTCTAAACAGCTAGCTAGTCTAAATAGCTGTTCTATATAAGTGTAAATAGACACGGACTTGTAAATAGATATAACATATAAGTGTAAACAGATAATATGCATCAAACGTATCTGTTGCCTGAATATATGTACATGTAAATAATACGTAAGTGTAAATGTCTATGCTACGGAAGGTTTTTAAAATGCAAAGAAGCCCTGTTTATAGAAAGGAGTTAAAAACTTGACCTCCCCCTCGAATCTCTATTGAAGATCTGAAAGCACTTCCAAAAGCTGGCCTTTCCCCCTCCTCCCATCCCACTTTGGGGCCAGTTTCCCCCGAACAGGGACTTTCCCCTGCGGGGCCACACAGACTGAGCAGGAGCTGCCGCCACAACACAGAAATACCCCAAAACCCCCTGATTCTGGCTCTGGGCGGGGGGAGAAACAACAACCATTCAGTTTGGGGCTCCCAGGAAAGCCAAACCTGCCTGGATTTGTGCAGCCAGAAAGCAAACACACGCCCACCCCTCCACATTTTAATGCAGAAAACCAAAAGCAAAAATCGCCAATTGTTACGTTGTGGAAAAGCACCGGAAAACCCCAGAACTGATTATTTTGGAAAAGCGGAAAACCCCAAGTTTTGTATTACGTAAAAGCAAAAAAAAAAAAAAAAAGGACCCAAACCCACCAAAAAACCCCACTAATTTTGGCAAAATTTCGGGTGAAATACTGGCAGTTTGAGGGGCAGTGCTGGGGTTTATCTGGTGTGGATTCACTCTCTGGAGCAAAATATCCATTGCGGGTTATCCCAGGTGAGTTATCTGCTGTGGATTATGCCAGGTGGACATCCTGGTGTAGATCATCCCCACACATGTCCCCCCGTGCACCTTTCTACCCACACATACCCGCTGTCTGTCCGTGTCTGTCTCCTCCTCCCTGTCCCCCTCTGCGTGTCTCTCCGCCCTCCCAAATGCTTTCCACCCAAACGTCCCCCCGCACAAGGTTTTCCCCCCCCGTGCAAGGCTTTTTTTTCCCCGTGATGTGCCCCCCGCGTCCCCTGCCCTCCGATCCTGTGCCCCTGCTCCACTCCTGCCATAACCCCTTTGCTTCTGGACCCCTGGGGCACTAGCTGCACCCCTCCATTTGCCCATTGCCCCCAACCAAATTCTAACACCCCCCCCAACCGGTTCCCTGTGTTGTCCAAAAAGCGGATTCTTTGCCTGGTGTGCAATAGCCCAATAATCACACACTCAGGAGAGACATTGATTACTTATTTCCGGTTTGCACAAAGCTGGATGCTTGGTGGTTTCCCACAAATCAAGCACACCCTCATACAAAACTACGGTATATTTATCAGGTTACATAATTAGTATAAACCTGCGTAAATTTACACTTATCATTTGGTGATTAACATTTCATACACTATTGGTTTACTGTATTTAAATTAGCCTCGCTTACTATGTAAGTTAGCACACATGCTCCTTTCAGGTGGGCAGGGGCAAGTCTTTTTGGTCTTGAATTGAGTTAGTGATTGCGATTTCCCCGCTCCACATTTACCTTTCACCCAGGTTCTGCACTTTTATCAAACTTCACGCTTCTCTGGCCACTGTCCAGTCTTTGGTGCCAAGATGGTCCCTTTTATTGGTCTGTTAGCTGTTCTTCAAGGCTAGAGCCGTTAGTTTTCCACAGTTTATTACTTATACAAACACTTTAATATCTTTTTGCCCCCTCCCAAATTCCTTTCCCAAGGCATAAGTGCTTAGTAGTTTTGCTAATTGGAAAATTGCTCTTTCTGCAAGACATAACCTGCACCCTGCTCCCATCCCACTCTCCCTGCTCCTATGTTTTGGATTTGTGCTGGAAAAGGTGGTGATGATATAACACACAGGGACATTTTAGTTACTGCTGAGCAGCGCTTGCACAGACTCAAGGCCTTTTCTGCTCCTCACTCTGCCCTGCCAGCGAGCAGGCTGGGGGGACACAGAAACTTGGGAGGGGACACGGCTGGGACAGCTGACCCCAACTGACCAAAGGGATATCCCACACCATATGGCATCATGTTCAGTAATAAAATGAGGTGGGAGGCTGGCGGGGGGGGGCTGCTGCTCAGCGACTGGCTGGGCGTTGGTCGGTTGGTGGTGAGCAATTGTTTTCATTTGTATCACTTGTCTGTATTGGGTTTTATTTTTCTCTCTCAGATTTTTACTTTTCTTCTTTTCTGTAATGGTGGTTGTGGCTGTTGAGCTGTTTCTATCTCAATCCATGAGTTTTCTCACTTTTACCCTTCTGATTCCAAAGTGGTTTTTTTTTTAAAAATGTCTCCAGTGTCTGTTGACTCGCTGCTGTCACTCTCACAGCCCTGATGCCACGTGCAGGTGAATACAGCAATCCCGGGGGCTTACTCTGGGGGGAAAAAACGGCAAGGCAAGCCAAAGCTGTTGAAGAGGTTCCCTGTGCTGCTTCCCCTGTGTAGGTGATGGGGTGGGGGGCGCGGACAGAACCAGCCCCCAGGCTTTGAAAGCTGTCAGGTGCAGAGGACTGAAATGATCGAGCCACTTGGGTGCTTTTTGGTAGCGAGGCAATGACTATGGCTGCGTGGGCTGTGAGTAGGAGAAGGGGCAGAGAAGCGTGGGGCTTGTGCCCCCCGTCAGGAGCTCCCGGCCGCGGGCGGTGCGAGCCGGGCGCGGGGCTCGGTCATTTCTCCCCGCGGGGAGGGCTGGGGGCGCAGGAATTGCTGCGGTGGTGCCGCCTGGCGGCCAAAGTTGGGTACTGCAGCCCGGAAGGCGCGCATGCGCAGTGGTGGCTTTTGGGCGGTCGTCGGTGGTGCCGCCTGGCGGCCAAAAGTGGGTACTGCAGCCCGGGACGCGCGCATGCGCGTTGCCGTCCACGTGACTCCCCAGTGCCGGTGGCCGGTAACGGCCGTGCGACATCGCGGTGGCCGCGGGGTGGCGCCGCCGCACTCGTTGCTGCCTCCCGGTAAGGAAACGCCGCTCTCGCCGCACGGGAGGTGCTTGCTGCTGCTGGGACCGCCTCCTCCGCCTCCACTGCAGCGCTACCCCGCCCATAGACACCGTCCTGCTGTGGAACGGCACCGCCCCTAGTTACGGGCCCCGCCCCTGGAGACCCCTGGCAGGGGAATGGCACCGCCCCTAGCGACAGGCCCCGCCCCTGGAGGCGGCCCCGCAGGGGAGTGGCACCGCCCCTAGTGACAGGCCCCACCCCTGAAGACCTCTGGCAGGGGAATGGCACCGCCCCTAGCGACAGGCCCCGCCCCTGGAGGCGGCCCTGCAGGGGAGTGGCACCACCCCTAGCGACAGGCCCTGCCCCTGGAGACCCCTGGCAGGGGAATGGCACCGCCCCTAGCAACAGGCCGCGCCCCTGGAGGCAGCCCCACAGGGGAGTGGCACCGCCCCTAGCGACAGGCCCCGCCCATGGAGACCACGCATGTGCAGTGTGTCAGGGCGGGGCTTAGCCGTGGGGGGAGGAGCCTTGGGGTGGTAGGGCGGAGCTTTGCCGTGTGAGGGCGGAGCTTCACCAGCGCATGCGCGATGTGCTGGGGCGGAGCCTTGCCGTGAAGGGGCGGAGCTTTGCCGCGGGGAGGGCGGAGCTTCTCCAGCACATGTGCAGTGTGCCAGGGGCGGAGCTTTGCTTCAGAGGGCGGGGTTTGCCGCGGGCAGGGCGGAGCTTCTCCGGTGCATGCGCGGTGCATCGGGGCGGGCATCGTCGGGTGGGCGGAGCTTCCCCCCCCGCGGAGGGGCCAGTGCGAGTGCAGGGAGGAGCGGAGTGGAGCGGTCGTCGGGCTGCGGCTGCACCGAGGGAGAAGGTGAGCGGGGACCGGGGAAACCCCGAGGAGGGTGGCGGTGCCTGCGCCTGCAGGGGAGCGGCCAGGCCGGCGGGAGGCACGGAGCGGGGAGGGTGCGGCGCCGGGTCGGGGCCGGTCGGCGGGACCGCGCGGCGCCTGTCGGCGGGACCGCGCGGCGCCGGGGCCGGTCGGCGGGGCCGCGCCGCACCGCACCGCCGCGGGTCGGGGCCGGGTAAGGGAGGGGCACCGCGCCGCCGCGGGTCGGGGCTGGTGGGGGGGGGGGCGCCGCTTCGGGGCGGGGCGGGGCCGGGCGCGCGGGGCCGGCTGGAGCCGGAGCCGGCGGCGGGGGCTGCCCGGAGCCGCGCTGGGGGCTCGGCGGGGCTTCCACGTGCGGTGGCGGCGAGGGGAACGGTGTCCCTGCAGGGTCAGAAAGCATGGAGGGCTGCGGCTTGCGGCATCTCGGGGCACGGGGCTTCCGGTCGGCCATGTTGCTTCCCCGGGGCATGCCGGGAGGTGTAGTTTCTACGGACGTGGCTGCCGGGCAAACACGTTCCTTTTTTGCCTCCTTTTTTCCCAATGTCACCTTCTGCGTCACGGGAAGAAAATCCTGCGTGCTTGATTCCACTCGCTGCTCAGGTAATCGCATGTCTGGGGCTGCGGGAGGGGGGAGAAACAGTTGCAAGTTCAAGGACACTACAGATGCGCCGCATCAGACGCAGAGGAAAGGCAAATCTGCTGCCAGTGCAGAAAAGCTGATGAAAAATTGCAGCTAACAGAGATGAAAAATTGCAGCTGACGGAGCGCCCCTCATTCCCGCGTTGGTCCCTTGGTAGTTACGAATGTTTGCCTTCCAGGTAAAAGAACAAACTTTCATCTAGGAGAAATTAAGAGCTGCCTGTTACCTTCTTTAGGGTCAAGTGTTTCTCTTCTCTTTGTTCGTGCTAATGTTATGGGCGAGTTAGAAATAGCCTTTTATTTTGATAGGCATAACTAAATTGTTAGTGATGTGTACTGTCAGTATAGTTAAGTTTTGAGCACCTAGGTGCCAGTAGAAATGTAATGAATGAAACAGGATGGAAACTGATATTTAAACTTTATTTTTACTTGGTTGTTTTTTTTTTTTCATTAGAGTGTTGATGGCATGGTGTCCTGTGGCTCAATCCACGTTCTATTCCATGCAGTCTTCAGTCTAGGACTTTGAAGTACAAAAGCTTGTCCTTCCAGAAAAGGGCTAGTCACTCCTAGGATTGAGGTGTAGACTTGGAGAGTCTCTTCACCACATGCTCAGAATTAAAGCCAAATTTCACTTAGTGTTGCTGCTGTTTGTCTTCGGCTTTCATTAATTTCCCTATGGCTCCATCGTGGGTGGGAGCTCTGAATCATACTTTTTTTCAGTCTCTAACACCTTTTTTTTTTTTTTTTTTTACCCAGGGAGGCGCTACATTTAAAAGTTAATTAGTTTTCTCACAAATGCGTCGGTCGATAAAATTGCGTTATGATTATTAAAACCACAAAAATAACACCAGTCTTACAGATCCGGACTATTTCTGAACACGTATTCATCACACGCAAATCGGGATACAGTTCATCTGCACTTCATGCTCTGACAAGACAGCATGCTGAGACAGGGATGAGCTCCCAAAGAAAAAAAATACAAGGTCATGGGGGTTTTTTTTGTTTGTATTTTGCGGGGGGTGGATTTAAAAGGAAAAAGAGAGTGCAATGTTGACTGGTGGCAGCCTGCAGAGCTCTCTTGCTGCCTGACCTCTCCTTTTCCTCTCTTTAACTCCTCTTTTGTGGCTGGAATGGTCATTTGGATAATTTCAGAAGAGCAGTTAAATTACTTGCCTGTGTCAATGTGCTGGTAATACCAGGAAGGTAAACGCTTGAACCAGTAGCAAATAACTTGGCTACTAGTAGAATTTCTGAAGGAAGAGCAACAATAAGAGGAAGAGAGAGCACAGCACTGCAGCAGCCTCCGGTTGTCCCAGCCCCTTGCCCGTTGAGAAAGCGGCTGCCCGTAGCGCTTACTGGCTGTGGACAGGAGCTGCCACGGCTGAAGCTGGAGAGGCTGGAGAAACGTAAAGAAGAAGAAATGGAAGGCCGTCTGGCCGACCGCTGCCTCCCACTGCAGGCAAGAGAGAGCCTGCCTCTCCGGGTGGGAAGGGATCCCTCTTCGTAGTGCACCGCAGGCCAGACCGCCAGTGTGCACCGCAGGGTCTGTATGCATAACCCAAAGCGCCGTACAGCCGCGTAGTGCACGAGCGAGGCTACGTGTCTAGGAAGCATCGTCTTATAAGAGCTGTAAGACACCCGTGTATCCTCTTAGGTGGAGGACAGCCGAGTGACCGGAGTTAGAGAAGAGGAAGGGAGGAGAGAAGGAGGAAGAAGCATCTGAACCGGCCAATTCTCCCAGCAGTACTGAGAGCGAGAGCTGTAGTGAGTCCTGGGCCCTCGGGGCCCTGTCACCCCTCGTCTGTGTCCCAGTCCCTCCCTGCCCTGGCCCCCTTTCTTTTGCATGCTACTGCAATTTTTCTTTTTTTGTGCTTCCCTGTACCTGTTTTCTTCTCTCTGTTCTTCTGTCCTGCTCCCTTTTCCTCTCTCCCTTTATCACTCTTGTTCTACCGCCCCCATCTTTTTTTTTCTCTCTGCGCTTTTGGCCTGCTCCTTGCCCCTCCTTTTGTTATCCTCTGTCTGTGTCCTGCAGCCTATTGTTGTTTTTCCCTTTTCCATCTTTTTGTCCTGATCTGCATCCATCTCTTCCCCCCCCGCATTTCTCTGTTCTGTTCCCTGGCGTACTTTTCTTCTTTGCACCTGTACATGCCACTCTGTGTCCCTGCCTTCCTATTTCTCTTCTCCCTCCCTCCTCTTTCTCTCTCTATCCCCTTGTCTGGCTCACTGTTGCTGGTTTTTTTTCTATTCCGTATCTCACTGTCCCTGTCCTCCGTCCTGTTCATCTCTTACTCTTTCTGACACTTCGTGCTGCTCTCTGTCCCTATTTTTTATTGCTTCCCCTCTCTGTTCCTGTTTGTTCTCGTGGTCCACCTCTCTGTTGTTCTTTCTGTTGCTCTCGTTTGTTCTCCATCTCAGCATCCTGCTCCCTGTCCCTCTCTCTTTTGCAGCATCCCACTTTCTGGCTCCCTGTCCCTCACCTGTCTTCTAGATTGCTCTGTCCTTCCTCCAGTCTTTCCTTGTCCCTCTGGCCTGTTACCCATCACTGGTTTGTTCTTTCATTGTCTCTCTGCCTTGCTGCTATCACTTTCCTCTTCTCTCTGTCTCTAATGTTTATTTCACCATCTCTGCCCCGCTCTCTGTCCCTTTTCTCGTCTCTCTGTCCTCCATCCTTCTTGTAACCCTTTGTCTGTATATCTCCATACCACTTGTTCTCCCATCGTTTCTTGCTATACCCCCCTGCCCAGCTCGCTGTCCCATTATTCCCCTCTGTTCTGCTCCCTTTTTTCTCATCCTGCAGCCTAGTGCTGGTTTTTCTTTCTCCCTCTCTTTGTCCTGATCTCTCTCTCTCTCTCTCTCCTGCCCCCCTTCAATCCCTCTGGCTTGTTCCCTGTCTTTTTGTCTCCCTCCCTCCCTTATTCCTCTCATTCGATTTCTCTCTCAATCTGTCTGTTTGGCTCCCTGCTCATCATTTTCTCTCTCTTTCCCTCTGTCCTGCTCCCTGACCCTGTTTTACTTCTGTCATGTCCCTGCAAGGCTCCTCATCCCCTTTTTTTATTGACTTATCCATCTCCCTGTCCTTTTCCCTGTACCTTTCTTTCTCTGCTCCTCAGTCCTCCCTCATTTTATTTTTCCTCTTTCTGTTCCTCTGTCCTGCTTCCTATCGCTGTATTTTCATTTTCTGCATCTGTTGCTCCAGTAACAACCGCCAGCTTGTCCCAGGGGAAGGGTGAGTGTACAGGCAGTGAGCCCCATAGCAGACTCACTCCCGGGGCTTACACGCGCTAACAAATAAACACTTGCTGTCTCCTTTGCACTCGTGGCTGTGTTTGTACTCCTTTGTACTTGGCGAGTGGCTGTCAGAGAGTCCAGGGGAGCAGGTTACACGGTGGGTGTCAGGGGCCATGGCTGCAGCTGTGGGCTGGGGCTGGAGGAGCCCCGGGGGGCCAGTGAGGCTGATGGTGATGGCCCCTCTATGTAAAAGGGCTGCAGCCCCAGGGGATGGTGCCGCTGGGGCACACCTGCCGGAGAATGCCGACGAGTCGCAAGGATGTTTCCAACCCACCGGTGTAACAGGCTGACAGTCAGTTGGAGTCAGGCCCCATCAGGGCAGGTCCCAGGGATTTTCTGAGAGGTGGTGGAGAGGATGCAGGAAGAGGGGCAGGAGATGGCTGCCCCCACCCCTCTGGGTGCCCACCCCCTGGAAAAGGCGCTGGGTGCCTCCCCAACTCAAGAGAACTCCTCCAGCCCTGCTTACCCCATGCAGCTGCCCCTAGCTCCAGCACCTCCCCTGAAGCCTGTCCTGTAGGCATGGACTGTCCCCAAACCCTGTCCTCACAGTAGCAAGCTGGCCCTTGAATAGGCTTCTCCTTAAATGCAGGTGCCATTAGCATCAGTTCAGGGAAAGAGCGGCGTCTCCAGCAGCTCCTGCAGAAGGAGGGGTTCCTGCCTGAGGAGAGCTACAGCCGTCCCTGTGGATAATGGTTGCTTGTTCTTTCCCTCTCCCAGAGGCAGCACTGAGGACTTGGTTGGCGGTTCCTCTCCAGGGATGTTGGTGACTGCATCTGGCTCAGGTTTGTGTGTGGATTGCCTTTGGACTCATTCTCCTAGCGGCATGGTCAAAAATGGACAGCTGGATGCTTCCTGGCTGTGGACAGGAGCTGCCATGGCTGAAGCTGGAGAGGCCAGAAAAAGGTAAAGCAGCTGAAGAATAAAATAAAGAGGAGCCAGCCGGCAGCTGCCTCCAGCTGCAGACAGGAGACAGCCTTCCTGTTGGCATGAGGAAGGATCCCTCTTAGCGTAGTCCTCAGCAGATCCAATTGCCAACGTGCACTGCAGGGTCTGTGTGCGTAACCGGAAGCACAGTACAGCCAGGTAGCGCATGCACATGTGAGGCTATGTTTCTGGGAAGCCTTGTATTGTAAGAGCTGTAAGACAGAAATCTAGTCTCCTGGGTGGATGACAGTCAAGCAACCAGAGCTACGGGGCCAGGTGAGAGAGAGAGAGAGACAAAGACACATCCGAGCTGTCCAGTTCTCCAGGTGGCTTGGAGAGCAGGAGCTGCAGTGAGTCCTGGACCCTTGGGGCCATGTTGTCCCTATTCTGCATCCTGCCCCACCTTCTCTTCCTCTCGCTGCTGTCATTTTGTTTCCGCTTCCCTGCACCTCTCCCTCCCTCATTCTCCAAGTCCCCCGCTTTATCTGTTGCTCTACCCCTATGTTTTCTTTCTCTCTCTGCGCTTCTGTCCTGTTCCCTGTCCTTCTTTTTTTCATCCTCTGTATCTGTCCTGCAGCCCGTAACTATTTTTGTCTTTCTCCATCTATATCTGTCATCCTATCCCAACTTTTAAAATTTCTCCTCATCTGCCCTTTAGCCCTTCACAATTCCTGCCCCTCACCTCTCTGTCTTCATGTCTTTATTTTTTAATTCCTCTATTCCTGCCCTGTATTTTAGGTAGACTTTTTCTTTCTTGAATTCTCTCGTTCCAGGTCCCTGTCCCTGTCTTTTAACTTCTCCCCTCTCTGTCCCACAGCTGCTGTTTGTCTTTATTGTTCTATCTCTGTCTGGCTCCATGTCCCTATTCTTTAATTCCCCTGTCTCTCCCCTTCAGCTCATTAAGGTTTTTTGGCATTTCTCAGTTTATCTCTGTCCGCCTCACTGTCCCCTTATTAAAATCCTCCCTCTCTGCCCTGTGGCCCATAGCTATTTGTTTTTCTCCATCTCAGGCTGATTCCCTGTTGCTTCCTCCTCTCTGGCCTTTAGCCCATCACTATTTTTTTCCCCCTGTACCTCTCCCTCTGTGGCTTCCTTTCCCTATTTTTCAGTCCCCCTTCTCTGCCCTGTAGCCGATCACTGTTGCGTTGGGTTTACGTGGCAAGGTTTTGTTAGCTGGGATGGGGCAGGGGCTGCAGGGGTGGGTTCTGCGAGAAGACACCAGGAGTTGCCCCTGTGTCAGGCACAGCCAGTTCGAGCTCCAAGATGGATCTGCCGCTGGTCCAAGCTGAGCCCATTGGCAATGCTGGTTGTGCCTCTGGCATGGACATTTAAGAAGGGATAAAAAATGCTGCACAGATGCTGTGATAGAGAAAACGTGAGTGTGAAACAGCCCTGCAGACACCAAGGTCGGTGAAGAAGGAGGAGGAGGAGGTGCTCCAGGCACTGGAGCAGAGATTCCCCTGCAGGCTATGGTGAAGGCCATGGTGAGGCAGGTTGTCCTCCTGCAGCCCGTGGAGGTCCACGGTGGAGCAGACATGCACCTGCAGCCCATGGAGGACCCCATGCCGCAGCAGGTGGATGTGCCTGAAGGGAGCTGTGACCCCATGGAGAGCCTGCGCTGGAGCAGGCTCCTGGCAGCACCTGTGGCCCCGTGGAGAGCACCCCACACTGGAGCAGAAGAAGAGCACGAGGAAGAAGGAGCAGCAGAGATGATGTGTGATGAACTGAGTGTGACCCCCTGCTCCCTGCCCCCCTGCATTGCTCAGGGGTGGGATGTAGGGAAGTCAGGAGTCATGAAGATGAGCCCAGGAAAAAAGAGCGGGACGTTTTTTAGATTTGTTCTTATCTGTTATTGTCCTACTCTTGATTTTGATTGACAATAAATTGAATTAATTTCCCCAAGCTGAGTCTGTTTTGCCTGTGACAGTAATTGGTGAGTGACCTCTCTGTCCTTTTCTCGACCTACAAGCTTTTTTGTTGTATTTTGTCCCCTTGTCTTGTTGAGGAGGGAGAGCGATAGAGTGGCTTGGTGGGCACCCAGTGGCCAGCCGAGGTCAACCCACCACAGTTGCCTTCTATCAGGCTCCCTGTCCCTATTTTTCAGTTCTTGCCTATGTTTCTTGTACCCCATCGCTTTTGAAACTTTCTACTTCTCATCCCTATTTTTTAAATTCTTGCATAGGTTTCTCAAACCCAGTCGCTTTTCAAATTTTCTTGCTACCTTTCCCTCTCTCTGTCTCCCTGACCTAATTTTAATTTCTTGCCAGTGTTTCTTGTACCTCGTCACTTTTCAAATTTTCTTCCTACTTTTCCCTCTCTGCAGCTCCGTGCACCTGGTTTTTTAATTCTTGTGTATGATTCTTGTATCCTGTTGCTTGTAAAATCTTCTATTGTCTCCCTCTATTTGCCTTCGTGCCTCTAATTCATAATTCTTCCCTCTCTGTCCTCTACCCGTCAGTTTTTACACTTTCTACATCTCCCTCTTTCTAGCTCTCTGTCCCTATGTGTTAGTTCTTCCCTACGTTTCTCGTACCCTCTTGCTTTTAGAATATTTTCTTTCTATGTCTATCCCGCTGTTTCTATATATATTTTTTTTTATTTATTTATTTCTTGCCTATGTTTCCTTTCCCCTATCACTTCAGAATTTTTCCCGGTCCCTTCTCTCGTCTCTGTCTTGTTGTCCTGCCGGTCCCTTCTGCTTCTCCTGCTCCCTCTCTTATTTATTCCTCCATCCCTCTGTCCCTGTTCATCCCCGCAGTCTCTCTTCTGCTCTCCTCTCTCTACACAGTTGTCCTGCTCCCTGTCCCTCTCTTGTTCGCAGCATCCTGTTTTCTGGCTCCCTGTCCCATACCTCTTCTCTATGTCCCTCTGTCCTTCCTCCTGCCTTTCTCTTCCCTTTTCTCCCTCTGTCATGCTGCATTTGGGCACTGAGCCTGGCAGCCAACTCACTGCCAAGATTTCTTATGTGCATCAATGAATAAACTTTTCCTGCTTCCTCTGTGCCTCTGGATGTGCTTGCAGCCCCTGGGTGCAGAGCACGTGGCTGCGGGCAGGTGCAGGGGAGAGAGTGATGTGCTGTGGGGGTGTGGGCAATGGCCCCTATTCCTGATGGGCTCCAGCTGGGGCAGCCCCAGGTGGGGCCAGTGAGGCTGAGGATGGGGCTGGCCCTGCTGTGTGAAGGGGCTCTAGCTGTAAAGGGGGCTGCCTGGGCATGCCTGCTTGAGGAAGCTGATGAAGGGGAATGGGCTGAGGAGGGAGTCCTGCAGGCAGGTGCCTCCAGCAAGGAATGGCCAGTCCCTGTGGCGACGAAGGATGCCTCCAAACTGTCCCTGACAGGGCAGACACCAGCACGCAGTGCTAGGAGCTCAGTGCCTCTGTCTACTATGTGCGTGAGCCACTGTTTATCGAGGAAGCCTTGCAGATGAGGAGCATTGAGGCATCTGCTGCGTGCTGCTGAATGGGCGAGGGTCGGGCAGGTGGCACTGCAGAGGAGGAAGGGGCAGAGGCAGAGAGAGGCGTCAGGGCAGTGAAGGTCTCCTGCTGGCACCGGGAGCTGCGGTGAGTCACGCGTCCTCTCCTCTGCATCCTGGCTCATCTCTGCCACCCTTCTCCAGATGTCTGCCTGCCTCCCTTCCTCTGTCTCCCTCTCTGGCCACCTACCTGTATGGCTCCCCAAAACTTATTAATCTTCTGCCAACTCTGGAGAGTACCCCGTTGCATTTTAATTTTTTTCTATGTCTCTCTCTAGCTGGCTCCCTCTCCCTATTTTTTAGTTTTTCTGCACTGCCTTGTAGCCTATTACTTTTATATTTTCATTTTTATATCTTCCCCTCTATCCAGCTCCCTGACCCTATTTTTTTTAATACCTCCCTCTGCTCTGTACCCCATTGCTTTTCAAACTTGCTTTCTAAGCCTCCCTCTATTTGGCTCCATTTTCTTATTTTTTTATTTCTTCTCACTCTTTCCTTCACCCCGTTTGTTTTAAAATGCCTTTGTATGTATGTATCTCTCTCGCCAGCTCCCTGGCCTTATTTTTTAATTCTCGCCTGTGTGAATTGTACCCCATTGCTTTTTGATTTTTCTTTCTGTTTGCCCCTCTATCTTCCACCCTGTCCCTATTTTAAAATTCTTTCCTGTGTTTCCTGTACCCCGCCACTTTCTAATTTCTCTTTCTATGTATCCCCTTATCTGTCTCCCTGTCATTATTTCTTAATGTTTCCCTATCTGCTCTGTACCCCATTGCTTTTTAAGTTTTATTTCTATGTCTCCCACTATGCGGCTCACTGTCCCTATTTTTTTAATTCCTCCCTTTAGCTGAGGAAGGGTCTGTCCAGGCATGCCTGCCTGAGGGAGCTGATGAAGGGGAACTGTCTGAGGAGGGAATCCAAGGGGGTCCTGCAGGCAGTTGCCTCCAGCAAGGAATGGCCAGTGCCTGCAGCGAGGAAGCATCCGTCCGAGCCATCCCTGACAGAGCGCACTACCAGCACGCGGTGCTGGGAGCTCAGTGCCTCCGTCAGCATGGGAGAGCTGCTGGGAAGCTTTGTGGTGGAGGAGCGTTGAGGCACCTGCTGCCAAGGCAGACAGAAAAGCGTTGGGGCAGTGAAGGTCTCGCCGGTGCCAGGAGCTGTGTTGAGTCGCGTGTTCTCTCGTGCGCATCCTGGTCCATCTCTGCTGCCCTTCCCCAGCGCTCTGCCTGCCTCCCTGCTTCTGTCTCCCTCTCTGCTGGCCCACCTACCTGTCTAGCTCCCCAAAGCTTGTTACTCTTCTGGGAACTCTGCCCTGTACCACTTCACCTATTAATTTTTTCTATGTTTCACTCTTCGCAGCTCCCTCTCCCTATTTTTTAATGCTTTCCTGTGTTTTCTGTACCCCATTGCATTTTAATTTCTCTTTCTACATTTCCCTCTCTCCAGTGCCCCGTCCCTATTTTTTAATTCCTCCCTCTGTCCTGCACCCCATCTCTTTTTACATTTTCTTTCTATGGTTCCTTCTGTCCATCTCCCTGTCCCTGCTTTTCTAATATTCCCATTTCTTGTACCTGATCACTGTTTAAATTTTCATTCTACATTGTCCTCTATCCATCTCCCTGTCCGTATGTTTTAATTGTTGTCTATGTTTCTTGTACTCGGTTGCTTTTTAAAATTCCTTCTAGGTCTCTCTCTATCTGGCTTCCTTTCTTGATTTTTAAAATTCTTCCCTATATTTTTTTGTACCCCATTGCTATTTGATGTCTCTTTCAAGAATTCCTTTTATCTGGCTCCCTGTTAAAGAATTTCACCAGAAAGTGAGTATCTTTAGGTTTGCTTTATTAACAACTCAGAGTCGGGCCATCACCTCAGTGAGTGGCAACTAGATGTTACAATTGTCACCTTATATATGTTCTTACAGTAATTACATAATCAACAAAGTCCACTGCAATTTTCCACTGCTTTCAATTCCCTATTCTTCTGGTCAGTAAAAAGCCCATCAATTTCCATCTGCAAGCTAATTCTTATTGTTCTGTCTCAGTTCTTCTTTTGACCACAAAGTTCAGTGGTCCATTTCAAGATCACAAGTGTCATCTATTTCCAGACTACATTTCTTCTTATCTTCTTTTAACAAAGTTTCTTGGTGTTCTATTTAAAACATCTCATATTCTAAGAACTCTTAACCTTTTAACATAGAGGCTAACTCTACCTACACCTTTTAATCTATTGTCTATATCAATAAAAAAACCCATCTTAATCAATTCTTTAATTATTTTACTTTCCTCTAATCTCATTTATCTTTATTTGCTGATTAACTTAGCTGGGGATTAGGCCAACCATGGAAGGAACTACACAAGGCCCAAATGAGCAGTACTGCATGGACTTAGATTGCTTGAACACCTGCAAGTAATCTATTTTAACTTATCATTAATCCTATTTCTATGATCTCTATATAATAGTTATTGAATTCTGAGTTCTATAGATTAACTTAGTTCTTAACACTCCCTTTCCCTGAATTTTAATTCCTCCCTTTCATCTGCATACCCCCTCGCTTTTAAAATTTCCTTTCAATATTTCCTTCTATTGTCATCCCTGTTCCTATTTTTTAATTTTCCTGTATTTCTTGTAGTCTTTAAAAACATTCTTTCTATGCCTACTTTTATCCCGTTCACTGTCTTTATTTTTAATGATTTCTTGTCTTTCCTTAGTGCTGTCACTTTTAAAAATTTCTGTCTATGTCTGCATTTTAGTTCAATGTTGCTACTTTGTACTGCTTTCCTCTCTTAATCCTTTGGCTTTTAAATTTTCTATTTGCATCTTGTTTGTTGTCATTAATTTTTAATTATTCTTTCTTGTTTTTCCTTAGTGCCATTGCTTTTAAAATCTTCTTTTCCATCTCCATTTTAGTTCACCGATGCTATTTTCAAATTTTTTCCTTATTTCCTTAATCACCATTGCTTTTAAAAGTTTCTGTCTGCTTTTATACCATTTCCTGTCTTTATTTTGATGTAGCTATCTTTAATTATTTCTTGTCTTTCTTTTGTGCCCTCCCTTTTAAAATTTTCTTTCTACATCTCTCTTTTAGTTTGCTTTCTTTTTCTTTTAGTTTTCTTTCTATGCCTAATTTTATCCTGTTCAGTCTTCATTTTTTAATGATTTCTTGTCTTTCCTTAGTGCCTTTGCTTTTTAAAATTTCTATTTAGGTCTGCGCTGTAGTTAGCTGTCACTATTTTTTAGTGCTTTCCTTTCTTATTATTTGGGTTTTTGTTTTTTCCTTTCTTAATCCTAAGCTTTGGCTTTTAAAATTTTCTACTTTTATCTCCTTTGCTGTCATTAGATGTTAATTTTTTTTTCTTGTTTTTCGTTACTGCCATTGCTTTTACAATTTTATAGTTTTAATTCTACGTCTCTCTTTTAGTTCACCGTTTTGATTAATTTTTTCCTTATTTCCTTAATCCTATTTGCTCCTAAAATTTTCTGTCTACTTTTATTCCATTCGCTAGGTTTATTTTTAAATTATATCTTGTCTTTATTACTGCCTTTGCTCTTTAAATTTTCTTTCTATATCTCTGTTAGTTTGTTGTCCCTGTTTCATAGTTTTTCTCTTTATTACCCTAATTCCCATAACTATTTAAGTTTTTTACTTTTGTTGTGTTCCCTCTCTTTAGTTTTCTGTCTTTATTTTTTTCAATTGTATCTTGTCTTTCCTTTGTGCCCTTGCTTTTAAAATTTCATTTCTATGTCTCCGTTTTAGTTTGTCGTCACTCATTTTTAATTTATTCAACATTGCTTTAATCACTATTGCTTTTAAAATGTTCCCTCTGCTTTTATCCTATTCGTTGTCTTTATTTCACTGTATATGTTTTAATTATTAATGATTTCTTGTCCTTCCTTAGTGCGGTCGCTTTTTAAGATTGCTGTTTAAGTCTGTGTCGTAGTTCACCGTTGGTTCGTTCTTCTCTCCGTCCTTTGGCTTTTAAAATGTTCTACTTTTATCTCATTTGCTGCCGTTAGTTTTTAATGTCTTTCCTCGGTGCCACTGCTTTTTAAATTTTCTTTTCTCTCTCCGTTTTAGTTCACCGATGCTATTTTTGAGTTTCTCCCTTATTTCCTTCATCGCCGTTCCCTTTAACATTTTCCATCTCCTTTTCTCCTCTTCGCTCTCTTGATTTCCGTGTCTTCATGTTTTGATTATTTCTTGTCTTTCCTTAGCGCTCTCAGTTTTTGCATTTTCCTTCTCCATCCCTTTACTTCCCTGTCCTATTGTTTCATTTTCCCATTTACTTCCCTAACCGCTGTTGCTTTTCCAGTGTTCTAGGTTTACTTTTTCCCCTTGGATTTATTGATTTTTTTAATGATTTCTTCTCTTCTCTTGCTGCCCTTGCTTTTTAAATTCTCTTCCTACACCTTCAATCTCGTTCGCCATCGCTATTTAGTAATTTTTGCCTTATTTCTTCAATCGCTGTTGCCGTTAAAAGTTTCCGCCTACTTTTATTCCCTTTGCTGTGTTTATTTTTTAATTATTCCTTGTCTGTATTAGTCCCTTTGCTTTTCCAGTTTTCTTTCTACATCTCTGTTTCAGGTCGCCGTCCCTGTTTTTACATTTTTTCTCTTTGTTCCCCTAATCCCCGTCACTGTTGAAGTGTTTTACATTTATTCCATTCCCTGTGTTTATTTTTTTCTCTCTCTTTTTTCATTATATCCTGTCTTTCCTTAGTGCCCTCGATTTTAAAATGTTATTTCGACATCTCTGCTTTAGTTTGCCATCGCTATTTTTTCATTTACTCAGTATGGCTTTAATCTCCATTGCTTTTAAAATTTTCTGTCTCCTTTTATTCCCTTCGCTCTCTTTATTATGCTGTAGTTAATTATGTCTTGTCTTTCCTTAGGGCCCTCCCGTTTTAAATTTTCTTGCTCCGCCTTTAGTTTGCTGTCTCTAGCTTTTAGTTCCCCCCCTTCATTTCCCTAATGCTCATTGCTTTGCAAGTTTTCTTTCTATGCCTGCTTTTCTCCTATTCACCGTCTGTAGTTTTGAATGATTTCTTGTCTTTCTTTAGTGCAGTTGTTTTTTATTTCTGCAGTAGAGTTTACTGTTGCTATTTTTTAGTTCTCTCCTTTCTTAATCCTTTGGCTTTTAAAATGTTCTACTTTTATCTCATTTGCTGCCCTTAGTTTTTAATTGTCCTTTCTTGTTTTTCCATAGCGCTATCGCTTTTGAAATTTTCTTTCATCATCCGCACTTCAGTTCACTGACGCTATTTTTTAATGTTATCCTTATTTCCTTAATCACCGTTTCTTTTAAAGTTTTCTGTCTCCTTTTATTCCATTAGCTGTCATTGTTTTCCTGTATTTATGTTTTAATTATTTCTTGTCTTTCCATAGTGCCCTCGCTTTTTAAATTTTCCTTCTCCATCTCTTTAAGTTCGCTGCCACTATTTTTTCATTTTTCCATTTACTTCCCTAATCCCTGTTGCTTTTTAAAATTTTCTTTTATCCCGTTCCCAGTCTTTATTACGCTGTCTTTTCTTTGAATTACTTCTTGCCTTTCTTTAGTTGCTTTGCTTTTTATATGTTCTATTTTCACCTGGTTTAGCTTGCTGTCTCTATTTTTTAATTTTTCTCTTTATTTCCCTTATCCCCCCCTTTTTAAAATGTTCTTTCTATGCTTATTTTTATTACTTTTGATGCCTTTATTTTTAAATCATTTATTCTCTTTCCTTAGTGCCGTTGCTTTTAAAATTTTGTATCTATGTATGCCTTTTATTTTGCTGTTTCAATTTTTTTAGTTTTTTCCTGTCTTAATCCTTTGGCTTTTAATATTTGCTACTTTTATCTCGTTCGTTGTCTTTATTTTTAAAATATTTTTTCTTTTTTTTTCCTTTAGCGCCATCTCTTTTAAAATTTTCTTTCTGTCTCTTTTTTTAGTTCGTTGCTGCTATTTTTTAATGTTTTCCTTATTTCCCTAATCACCTTTCTTGTTAATATTTTTTGGTCTACTTTTATCCCATTCACGGTCTTTATTTGTCTGCCTTTATTTTGTAATTATTTCTTGTCTTTGCTTAGTGCCGTCACTTTTAAAATTTTCTTTCCACGTCTCCATTTTAGTTTGCTGTCCCTATTTTTTAGTTTTCCCTTCATTTCCTGAATCCTTCTCGCTTTTTAAAAGTTCTTTCTATGCCTACTTTTTTCCCCTTCGCTGTCTTTTTAAAACTATTTCTTTTCTTGCTTCTTTGCCATAATTTTTTAGATTTTGTTTCTTTCTACTTCCCTGTTGTAGTTTAATGTCACTATTATTTTTTCTTTATTTCCTTAATTCTATTTGCTTCTAATATTTTCTGTCTACTTTTATTCTGTTCACTGTCTTTATTTTTAAATTATTTTTTGTCTTTCCTCAGAGCCTTTTCTTTTAATTTTCTTTCTACATCTTTTTTTTAGTTCACTGTCCCTATTTTTAAATTTTTCCAGTTTATTTCCCTAATCCCCCTTGCTTTTTAGATTTTTCTACTTTTATCTCGTTCACTGTCTTTATGTTGCTATCTTTTCTTTTAATAATTTCTCGTCTTTTGTTAGCGCCCTTGCTTTTTAGAGTCTCTTTCTACATCTGATTTAGTTCACTGTCCCTATTTCATATTTTTTCCTTTATTTCCCTAATTCCCATTGCTTTTTACATGTTTTTGCTATGCCTACTTTTACTACCTTTGAATTTTTTTTAATGATTTCTTGTCTTAGTGCCGTCACTTTTAAAATTTTATTTTTACGTCTCCATTTTAGTTTGCTGTCCTTATCTCATAATTTTTCCTTTATTTCCCTCATCCCTGTCGCTTTTAAAATTGTCTACTTTTATTCCCTTTGCAGTGTTTATTTTGCTGTCTTTTCTTTTAATAATTTCTTGTCTTTCCTTAGTGCCCTAGCTTTTTAAATGTTCTTTCTCCATCTCTGAGGTTGCTGTCCCTATTTTTCAATTTTTCCCTTTATTTCCCTATTTCCCCTCTGCTTATTAAATGTTCTTTCTAGGCCCACTTTTATTCCCTTTGCTGTTTTTTTAAAAATTATTTCTTTTTCTTTCTATAGTGCTGTCGCTTTTTAAATTTTCTTTCCACATCCGTTCTAGTTCGCTGTCCCTATCTTTTAATTTTTCCCTTTATTTCCCTAATCCCTATCGCTTTTTAAATGTTCTTTCTATTTCTACTTTTTTTCCTTCGATGTCTTTATTTTTAATTATTTCCTTAGTGCCTTTGATTTTCAATTTTCTTCCTATTTCCCCTTTTAGTTCACTGCCCCTACTTTTACATTTTTTCCTCTATTTCCCTAAACTCTGTTGCTTTAAAAATTTTCTGTCTACCTTTATCCCGTTCACTGTTGTTATTTGTTAATTATTTCTTTTCTTTCTTTAGTGCGGTCGCTTTTTACAATTTCTGTCTCTCTGCATTTGTTCAGTTCGCTGTTGCTATTTTTTTAATTCTTTCCTGTCTTAGTACCTTGGCTTTAAAATTTTGGTTTCTACGTCTACTTTTATCTAGTTTGCTGCCTCTGTGTTTAATTTATTTTCTGTTTGTCCTCTACCCAGTTGCTTTTGAAATTTTCTTTCTGTATCTACTTTGATCAAGCTCCCTATCCTTACTTTTTAATAGTTTTTGATCTGTTGTGTACCCCGTTGCTTTTTAAATTTACTTTGTACGTGTCTCTCTCTTTGTCACCCTTTCTTTATTTTGTATTTTTTTCTTGTCTTTCCCAAGAGATGTGGCTTTTATTTTTCCTATGTCTAATTTTATCCCATCCAATGTGCTTATTTGTTAATGCTTTCCCGTCTGTCCTACAGCCTGTGCTTCACTTTACGTATTTTCTTCGTACGTTTCCGTTTATTTAGATCGCCGTCTCTATTTTTTCATTTTTTCCTCTCTTCATCTCTTGGCTTTTCAAATTTTGGTTCTATATGTACAAGTCATCTCGTTTGCTGTCCCTGTTTTTAGTTCTCTGCTGACCGTCCCGCACCTCTTTGTATTTTCAAGTTACCTTCTATGTCTACGTTTACCAAGGTCCCTATCCCTGTTTTTTAATCATTTCTTGTCCCATCCCTTTTGATTTTTTTCTCTCTTTCATCTTTTATTCAGTTTGCTCTCTCTATTTTTTCCTGCTTTCATTACCCCATCGCTTTTTAAAAATTTTCTTTTTATGTCTCCATTTATCTAGTTCCCCTTCTCTTATTTTTAATACTTTCCTGTCGTGTACCGTGTTGCTTTTAACATTTTATTTCTATGTCTCCATTTATCTAGTTCCCTGTCCCATTTTTTTTCCTGTGTTTCCTGTAGTCCATTGCTTTTTATTTTCTTTTTCAAATCTCCCTCTATGTAGCTCCCTTTAACAACGTTTTAAATTTCCTGCCTCTCCGTCCTGTTCCCTTTCTATTTCTCGCTCTGTCCGTCTTACGTTTTCTATTTTTTAATTCTTTCCCGTGTTTGTAGCTTTTTAATTTCTATTTCTGACTGCCTCTATCCAGCTTTCTGTCACTTGAAAAAAATTCTTTCCGTTTTGTTCCCCTTTTGTAGTTTTCTCTCTGTCTCCCTCTATCCAGTTCCCTATTGTTGTTTTACAATAATAAAAGTTCACCCCCGCCCTCGCTGCCTGCGTGTCTCTTATTCTCTCTGTCCCTCTCTGCTGTTCCTGTTGTCCTGCTAGGTCCCTCCCATCTCTGTCCCCAGCGCTGCCCCCAATTTATTGCTCCATCTCTCTGTTCCTGTGGTTCTCTACTTCATCTCCCCATCCTCCTCCTCGCTGCGCTCCATTTCTCTCTCTCTCGACAGCCTCGCGCAGTTCCCCGTCCCTCTATTGTTCCCAGTATCCCGTTTTCTGGCTCCCTGTCCTACACCTCTTCTCTGCCTTCCTTCTGCTTTCCTCTTCCCTCTTTTCCCTCTGTCCTGCTGCCTTTGGGCACCAAGCCTTGCAGCTGACTCATTGCCGGGATTTCTGACGTGCGTGAAGGAACAAATATTTGCTGCCTCTTTTGTGATCCCAGATGTGTTTCATCTTTGTGATCCCAGATGTGGGCTCCGGATGAGCGGCTGTGGTTGGGTCCGGGGGTTGTAGTGATGTGCTGTGGGGCTGGGGTAATGGCCCCCTGTTCCTGATGGGTTCCAGCTGGGCAGCCCAGGTGGGACCCGTGAGATGAAGATGGGCCTGGGCCAAGGGTTTAAAAAGGCTGCAGGATGGGATGGGCTGGGTTAACCCCAGGGGCAGCTGGTGAGGCTGAGGATGGGGCTGGTTCTGCTGTGCCAAGGGGCTCTAGCTGGTGTGGGGGCTGCCTGGGTACATCTGCCTGTGGGAGCTGGCTGAGGAGCAAAACAAAGGGGCTTCTGCAGGCAGCTGCCTCCAGCAAGGAATGGCCGGTCCCCGCAGCGAGGAAGGATCCCTCCCAGCCATCCCCGACAAAGCGCACCACCAGCATACGGCGCCGGGAGCTCGGTGCCTCTGTTGGCCGCACGTGTGAGCCACCGTGCATCTGGGAAGCCTCGTGGGAGAGGAGCGTCGGGGCACCTGCTGCCTACTCCTGGGTGGGCGAGGGTCAGGCAGCCGGCACTGTGGAGGAGGAAGGGTCAGAGGCAGAGAGAGAAGCCTCGGGGCGGCGAAGGTCTCCTGCCGGCACCAGGAGCTGCGGTGAGTCGCGCATCCCCTTCGGTGCATCCGCGCCAATCCCTGCCGTCCTTCTCCAGATCTCTGCCTGCCTCTGCCTCCCTTTCGGGCTGCCCGGCTCCCCAAAGC